>NJDD01006444.1:0-24565 GCA_002245505.1 Calephelis nemesis | reverse complement strand
GAAAAATTGAGTTTGTGTGTAACCACATCGAAGCAGCAGATAACCAATAAATTTATATAATATAATTTGATAATACATCAAATTAATAAAAAAGGCGGTCTGCACTCCGGGAGTGCCTTCAGAAGTGAAAATTGAATTGTAACATAGTGCATTTTTGATATTTTGGAATAGTTAGGGAATAGTTTTGCACAAATTGCTTTAACTATCAGTATGAAAGTACTATCATTTATGCACAAATATTATTTTCATATAAATAACCTGCGTTTGACTTGATAAAAAACGTTCTACGTTCTGACGATCTGAAGCGAGTTTAGAAGTTTTTACCCATTCCAAAAAAAGTGCGCAACGCCGCTAAAGAAGTTTTCACTTTAAAAATTACGTACTTATTTTCATAAAAGATTATAAATTCGAATTGAGAAACATTTTGTGGCCACCATTTTATTATGTGACATGTGTGTGATTTTTTTTTTATTATGTGACAGAACTTATGACTCGACTAAAATATATGTATGTGTATAATTCGACTCTCCTCAAGCGAGATCACAAAGAAAAACATCCCTTTCATATGTAGAAACATGATAACTTTATTTATATTTACTTGCGGCAGTTTTGGTTGTGTGGATGTTCCTGTTGACACGTAGCGAAAACAAACCAATATATCTTGTGATTTGAATCAGCGTATTCATCTAGTTTTATGTGAGATCTGGAGTTGTTTTTATGTGCTTAAATCTAGCTTTTTTGTACGTGATGTTGGATTTCTCGTGTATGTATTTTTTATATAAAAAAATGAAGCTTACGCGTGTGTTAATAATTTCGGGTTGAAGAGGATCCTTGTTGGTCTCACTTTATCATTTCATGTTACTGCCTTTGACAATTTGTGTAATTCTTTTTTTTGTGTCTGGAAAAATGCTGAAGCATGTGATACTTGTTTTATATATTCGATGAGTGTTTTTATGATATTTCTATTTTTGATTATGATTTTATATTATGATATTATCTCATAGAGAATAGCAATTGTCTTTCATAGGATGGACATCATATTTGTCTTTTGCTAGAATTGTGTTTTTTCCTACGAAACTGTAGTATAATTATACTTATGTTTATTCTTAGCCTTCATACTTATGTTTATTCTTAATAGCTGATTATGTATATAAATCTATTTTGACTTGAAAATTTAGTATCTTCACACCAGTAAAGAGTAAAAATTGGTAAAGGTGCAACCAGGCCAACTCCGACTAGTCGTAAGTCCCACAATGGAATTGGTGACAAACCTATCGCTCGTGGATCTAATAGCACTCCTCTTCGTTTCAATTATACATATGAGGCAATCAAAAACGTTATATTTAAAAAAAATGTGTGTTTATTTATTAGTGAAGTGCAACTTCTTAATGGTAATATTTTTCTTGGATCGTAACAGAATAAGAGTTTTACTTAAAAAACTTGATGTATCGCGTACCACGGGGTGCCAGATCTTCCAATAAGCTCACAGTGCGAGCGGGGCCGCAGGCCGATATACCGGCCGGCAAAAAAAAAACACGGATAACGTAGAATGAAATTTGGCCATACTTACCACTGTTAATTACCGCCAAATTTCATACTGCGTATTTTGTGACGCATAACTAGAAACCGATGAATGTAACAGAGAAATGTGGCAGCAAAGAACAAAGGCAGAAAAATGTTTACGTAAAACTCATGCGCTTAAAAAACTGAGTCTTACTAAAAATAATAAAAAAAATCTCATATAAGTTATAATCTTTTAAAAAGAACTTATTTGACTTACATATCTACTTACTATGTATTACATCACCACGACATTTAGTATCAAAAGAGTAAAAAAGTTTGTATGAAAAGGATAATGAATGTGATGGAAGCCAGACAGGATTTTCAAGATCGTGAGGTCTGGCACTCGATACTCTCTGCTTAACTTGTCAGGTACTTTGGCGTGAAGATATGTATGTAAGTTATGATCATAAAGTTGCTTTTGTCCGCAAGTTTATTCTTGCGTTTTTTTTATGCTTAAATGCAATTTAAAATATTGTTTTTCCTCTTGTCTTTTGTATCAAACCATTGTGTGCCACAGACTACAGAGAGATTTAAACATGGCGTTATCATAGATTACAAGAGCATTTTGGTCTTACTTTGAAATGTTTAAAATCCAATGTTATTTTTTCTAGACTTCTTCCGCAATTTCTTTGTTACGAGAATGGTCAATAATAAATTATCAAGTGTTTTGTTTTCTTTTATATTTAAACGCTAAAATGTCACTTTAAATAAAATCGTGTATGGAGAGTTGCCTTTGTTCTTTGTCTCATACGTCAATATAGAATTTTCACTTCAAAAACCGTCTTCGTAAGTTGTAATATAAAGGAAGGAAGTAGTTGTTTCACATGAATCATTATTATTTAATGTTCTTTCCGCTGGTCTTGTGAGAACATTTCTCGAAGGTGTAATAATGAAACCAGTGAACAATAAAGCTCGTATAAAACTCATAGTAAAGTAATGAAATACATTTTTCAATGCTGTAACATTTATTTAAACGCCTCTGTCGTCTATTGGTCCGGTGTCGGACTTGACTTCTGGCGATCCCAAGTTCGATTCCGGGTCTGGCAACAAATAAAAAGAAAATGTATATTTTTAAATTCCTAAAAAAAATACAGTTGGCTGGGATTGGACACGCGTTGGCGATAGGCCTGCCACCTATCACATAGCGAGACTTATATTAGTGTTTTCGGCTAGTGACTCCAGGTCCAGTGATTTTAAAATACTAACATTTTTGCTCTTGATTATAATATTGATACTTTTTTATGTGATGAGATAGAAAACAAGACAACGGCTATACTGATGGTAAGAGATAGCTGTGGCCTTAAAACACAATAGATGTTGTAGGTGCGATTTTGTGGCCGAGATGTTAGGCCAATTTTGCAAGTCTACCGGCTACCCTACCCTCAAGATAGGCAGTGTCACATGACAGTGTCTTTATGGCGGGAAACATGNNNCTATACGTATTAGTGGCAGTACGGCACTTTACCACCAGTACCTACCTATTGTTGGTAACGACCCATTAAACTTTTTCTCGTCTCTTACGAGCTGCTTGACAGGTAGGTAGATAGTATCTACCTACTACTAGATAGCAGCTCGTTCAACACAGCAGAACAACACTGTGAAAAATTTCTAACGTTCCTAAACTTTTTTTCGAATGTCCTTTAGTTTTTAAAAAAATGCAATAATTGTCGGCGTTTGTTTTAAAAGTTTTTAATTAAAAATAAAACTTCGTGGCGTTTGTAAGTTATAAAAAAGGAGAGAAAAGTGAAACATAAATTAGACATTATTTTGTACAATTCAACAACATAAAGGAACATTAACGGCAAGGGCAGGACTAAAAGCACTTCCCCAGATCAAAGTTGGAAGTTTATTTCGGCGTTGTTGTAATTTAATTCTGAAATGTTATAATTAGTAATGTTTAACGTGTTGGTGTGTTATAACGTTGTTTAATGTAATATTTCTTTCTCCTTAATTTTAGTCGACTTTAACTTCAATTTGAAAAAAGGACTTCGGACTCGAAAGCTACTTTCGACGTATCCTAATTTTGATTTTTTGAATAATTTTAATATTAATATACACAACTCTTGTATAATTTCATATGTTGAGATAAGAATAGTCTTCGGATTAATATAATCACTTCGCTTGAATATGAGATCATCATACCACAAAAAGTATGTTTAAAAATTAAAGAAACTAAAGGGTATTTATTGTGTATATGTAAGGCCACTGCTTTACTAAAAAACTTTCAACTTCAATGTCGGGGCATGACTTTCTATGAGCACATGTAGGAAACTATATGAAAATGGGGTAGTGAATTGAAAGTACCTACTCGTAAGTAGGTAACAAGGACAAGAATTTACTCATTTGAAAGACGTGGCAGTATGGCCTTAAGGTCTTAGGCTCTCCAAGCAAGGGCCCAATTTATGCAAAAAAAATAACTACTTGGTCACTAATTCGACGTTTTCAAATTTTTTATTTTTATTTTACTGAGTGAAGATAGTGGCAACTATTTGAAATTAAATTTAGACGACGCGCTCCGGAATAGTCACCTTTATTAAATTTTTAATTAAGAAGCCAACAATTTATGTGTAATATATTCTCAAAATTAAATTTTCTCCAAAACGTTCCGCTTCTGTATCCTTTTTACAATAGTCACTATGGCAACGTAAAACTCGTTTGCTTCATATAACTTTATGCGTTTAAAGAGCATTTGTAAACCTTATCCTGACCTCGTAAAAAAAGACAAGGGAATTTCGGTATTAAAGTTATGTTTCATTATTATTATTTTTTTTATTATTTTTTCGACTGAGTGACGGTAAGGAAGGTCACATGTTTAGCAGTCTACATGTCTTTGTTCCAATGTGCCGTGACGCTTAGGCCGATTTTGATGTTTCTTACATCAAACTTTTTCTTAACCTAGCACTCGCTATAGCAATAACTATACGCCATAAATAGCTCAAAATAAAAAAGTAGCTACGAAGTAGGTAGGTACATCATGTTGAGTACCCATCGTTGAACCATAGACTTAGAATGTACCAAACCTATGCGTTGAATAGGTATTAAAATTTTATTTTTATAATGTCTAAAAGTAGTTGTATATTTATGTGAAAGTTATATGTTACTAGCCTTCCCGGCGAACTTCGAATCGGTTGGCAGCTGTTAACAGTCTTTGTAGGAAAAAAATGAAGTTTTGTTTTTCTTATTCTTTCTACAATTTTCCCGGTTTTCCTCTTCATAAGAACTTCTCATTACAACCACGAACATAAGAAACAAATAATTATCAAAATTGGTCCAACGTAAAAGAAATGGCTATTAATTTTAATGCATCAAGATTATGAATAATGATTAGAAGACAGCAAAAATAGGGATATGTTTTAGTTGATGTTTGAGTGTTAGCTGCTATTAAGTACCAATGCTGCCGTCATACTAATATTATAAATTCGAAAGTTTGTTAGCATTTTAAGCACAAACTTCTTACCGGATTTAGATGACACTTTGCAGTAATTTGTATATCAAAATAACATATAGACTACAATTTATAAAAAAAAGTGAAACCTAGTTATATATGTACGGCTTTTTGAAACTGTTTGGTTTTATGTTTATATGAAAATGATAAAAAATATTGTAATGAACAGTGAATTTTAATGCAGCTAAAGGATAGGTATATTTTATTCGACGTTTGAGAGTTAGCTGCTATTACTGTTGCTACCATTATTTATATGCTGTTTTGGAAAAAAATGCTTTGTTCGATCTACTTTAATTTATACCTAAGTCAAGTTCAGATATATGTATATCTGAATTTTTATAATAGAATTCAGATATGGATAATATCTAATTATAATTTTTATTTATTATTATTTTTAACATAATGAACGGCAGCAGCGGTAATATCAGCTAACACTGTTACATGTGTTAACATGTGTTAGGAAAATTACTTTGTTGATTATACTTAACTTTATAAGTTATAAACTGCAATTTATGAAGCACATAAAACTAATTTTGTATATTAGTTAAAATGTTACTTTGTAAACAAGTTAAATATCTTTGTACACAAATTCTGAATTTACCGGCTTATTTATTACTAGCTAATACCAGTGACTTCGTCTGCGTTAAATTGAAGTGTAAGCTATCCTATTAGGAAAGTTGGATCGCATTTCACGTTGTTTAAATTTGTTTCAAATCGGTTTAGTAGAAGTTAAGTAGTAGCGCACAAGCTACATGACGCGTAGTTTACATATAAGATTATCGCCGTAACTTCAGGCTTGTCATGGAGATATAAAAGGGTGGCAGTATTCATTTTCGATGACAGATAATGATTACGATAAGGGATAAAGACTTTTTTGGAAAAGGATGCGACGACACCACCGCCTGCAAATGAATTAGACTAATCAATTAAACTACGAAAGTATTTAGATTGCAGTCAGATAAGGTGGTAAATGTGACAGTTCAACAAAAGTTCAAACAATTCAATTATGTAATGTCCGGGTAGGTACCATCGACATAATTTTAATGGTGGTCGTCATTGCAACACTAAATTCTGTGTTGTATTCCTACCTTCTGGTCACTAATATTTCTGACCATCAGAAGGTGCCTCCTTCTATATATACTATAAAAAATGTAAAAGAATGTTCAAAATAACGTGTACCTTCATACAGACTTTCCATAATTGTAATAACAGCATCATCAGAATTAAGGCATCAGACCAGATGGCAACCTCTAATTTTTTACAAGTGATTTCATATTTTTTTTTAAGTCTTTCGATGGAATAAATCTGTGCTAAAATTAATTAATATCCTTTCAGCCGTTCTGACGTGAAAACGAAAAATACTCGTAAGTTAAACAAATAAAGCTTCATGTTTACCAAGTTACTGGCAATGAAGTATTATTTAAAAAAAAACAATCTTGATGCCCGTGTCGCCGAACTGGTAGGCTGAGGTACAAACCAAGGCACCCGCGAGTAGCCAAAGACACCAAGATCCACAACGTGATGGGTGCCATCGCCAAAAAAGCACATAACAAATCCCGCTAAACGTTATTTTTATTAGAAATTTGAAAAAACACATTTTCTTTTTGTTTTTATTCCGGGGACCTCATAAATTTTAGTCCAACACCGGAGCGCTAGACCACAGAAATGATAATTTATTAATTCAAACAATTATTCTGATAGTGTTGAAAGTTTAATTTAAAGCTTAATGAAAGCTGTTTCATTATGCGAGCTTTTTGTGTTTTAAGCTCTTAATAAAAATATATTGCGAGCTTTCCGTCTTCATTAACATCCCACTAGCTGAATTCCGAACTTCAACATTAACCCAAATGTGGGTTTAAAACACGCTGTATATTACTGTTTTAACATTTTAATCGAAAACTTCAGCATATTGTTCAGTCTTTTTATCCATGCTAGGATTGTTGCGTGCTTGTTGATAAACCAGGGTGGTCTACAGAATCGGAGATTCTTTAGATTTTTATTTAAAAAAAAGTATCTTCACGCCCATATCACCGAAGAGGTAGGCATAACCAGGGCACCCACGACTAGCCGAAGACACTAAAGTCCCACAATGTGATAGGCGGCAGGCCTGTCGCCAACCTGGCACATTTCTAATCCCGGGCAACTTTATACTTTGGCTATAAGAAAATTCAAAATATACATTTTCTGTTTTTTTTTTGTTGCCCGACCCGGGGATCGAGCCCGGGTGGTAAAAAGTCAAGTCCGATGCCGCTAGACCACAGAGACGATAAATTTTAATCTTAGATTGACGTAGGTATCCGGGGAGACCTGGGTTGACATTCCATGATCAAATAGCTCGGGTTTATCCGAGGGTGGCGTCAAGAATCTCCGAAACCGGCTTAGTTGTATGGAAAGAGTAATGTGGAAGTCTAGCAAGTCTACTCGGTCTTGACATTTGCAATCACACTTGGTACGTATATGTTTTTGTGTTTTACTAGCCGACCTGGCGAACTTCGTATCGTTTGACATTTCCAGCTACTAATAGTTTGTATGGGTTATAGAATTGTTTTTCACATTTTCCCATATCTTTTTCGTTTTATCTTCATAAGAATTCTCTCCCGATATAAACCAACGCAATTAAAAATAAATAACATGCGAAACGGGGATTCATTTACAAAATTATTTTTTATAATTAGTGTGTAGACCCTTAGGAAGTTAGAGCGTGGTCGCCATACGCACTGTGCAAAAAAAAATTAAAAAAATATATTTAAAATGTGTAGCTGCAATAGTTTTTTTTTTGCTATCCTACAAAATTAAAAACATTGTTCTAATTTATAATTAATTGGCGTTATCATCTCTACTTCTAGTAATAGCACCGTAAAGTAGGCCTAGTAAAGCCTTTGCTATGGGCCTTATAAGCCTTACTTTACGCCTAATCTAATCTAATGTCTGCATTTAGATTTTCTGAACATTTTTTACATAAGCGTATGGCCACCACGCTCTGGCTTCCTAAGGATCTACTGCAGCCCCTGGTTTGGCGCAACTTTCATATAAAAAAATAAAAAACACAAGTTTGCTATGTTTTTTATTCACCCAAATCATATGACACTAGTTGCCTTTAGACTTCTTTTAAATTATACGAGTTATACCTATTCAAGTAAATTTCAAACAAAATTCGCGTTTGCTATATATCTATGGAAGTCCCACCTCTTATTACGTAGTACTTATATACTCTTTGGCGGCCCCCTTTATATTTCCAAGTTCCGGTTTTTTATGTAAGAATTTAGGCTATTTGCTTTTCTATTTATTCATCAATCAATACATATTATAAAACTAAGTCCGCCGCCGCGTCTGTCTGTCTGTTCGCGATTTACCTACTCGAAAAGTACTGAACGGATTTTCATTCGGTTTTTAACAATAGATAGAACAATTCTTGAGAAAGGTTTTACTGTATAGTAAGTTTATGTTTTGTACAAACCAACGGTATTATAACGATATTAGTTTAATACGTCGCCAAAAATAAGCCGATCGGGAGCTTTCCTCGAAAACGCTGCCAAAACCTTTTGAGTTTTAACAAAACAATGTATTGTGGGATTTTTCCTCTTCGATAGATTTAAAAAAAAAGTAAGCGGTGGTATATGTATATCTTTAACGAATAACACAATAACTGTTTTTTGCGTTTACTTAAAACAGTAAAATGAAGGGTTACTTTAGAACATATTTTTAACAATATAGTATTAACCCTTAATCAAATAAATTTGTTAGATATGTTATTCGTGTAATTTAGATAGAAATTGCCTTTTAAATTATCACAAAAAAATTAACAGCTAATGAGTTACCAAAAAGTTAAAATCTCCGGGCGCAAAATTAAATATCGTTGAAGCGTAGCAAAGACATTCCCCCTTCCCCCGGCCCCTCTGGTGTCCTTGAATGCTATATTACGAGATAAAAAGTGGGTAGCCTATATGTTATTCTGGATCTTCAGCTACCTTCATCCTGACATCCAGACATACTCACAAACTTTCTCATTTATAATGTTAGTAGGATTTTTATTCTTGAATAACCGAAGCGAAGCGAGGGCGAGCAGCTAGTAACAAATAAAGTGTTATTTTGTTTCTCACTAATACATGTACGTACATCATACAGAGTGTATATGAATGATGTACGTACATGTATTAGCTAAAACCTAAATTAAACGAATATAAAAACGAGTAGAATATGGTTGCGGTGCTAGATAATGCGGTATTTCAAAAAGCCTTCAACTGCAATGCATTCGGTACTCAATTTTCTGACCGCCACAAGTGGGAACAAATTACAAGGTTTATCTTTTGTGAAAATTCCTCGAAATCCAATCTACGTCCTGTTAGTTAACCGTGATCATTGATTACCAGCCGGACATAGATTTATACCCGGTTCATAGCAACCTATATACCTGACTATAGATTCAAGAAACGAGTCTTTTGGTTAGAAATGGTAGATTTTGTATGAATCGTAAAAAATCTAGCTACGGTCGGTCGATCGTTTCTGTGGTCTTGCGGTCCGACGTCCGACTTGGCTTCTTGAGGTCCCGGGTTCAATCCGCGGGTCGGGCAACAAATAAATATTTTCAATTTTCTAATAAAAAAAATATTGCTTCCTGGGATAGGATATTGCCCGGTTGGCGATAGGTTTGCCACCTATCACTTTGTGGGAGTTATGTCCGATTTTACCAAAAGCCCTTATACTTTAACGGACCTTTTGACATATTGTAGGGGACATAAGTAACTTTAAAAGGCCCCCTAAAGTATAGGGTCTATTGGCGAAATCGGGCATTAGTGTCTTTGGCTAGTCTGGGTGCCTTGGTTGTGCCTCTGCCTACCTCTTCGGAGATATGGACGTGAAGTTACTTTGCACTGCTGCACAACATTCTATCAGATAGTTATGGCTGAGTGCACTAGTTAAATCATTAACCTATGTTACTGGACTACCTCAACTATATGATGATGGGGATAAAAGAATGGTTGTCTTAATTATTATTATGTTGTTTCTTACCGAAGTTACAGTCATTTTTAAAATTTTAATTTACGGAACTTATGATTGTTTTTTTATATAAAAATACACTTGTACTCCTTCAGTTCATATATTTTGCATTTTTTTTTTAAATAGAACAACGAAATATATTACTTAAAACAGTGGAAGTGAATTAAGTGGAAGTAATTTCGAAATGAAGTTTCACCGAGTGCCGATGATGGAAATAGTTCAATATTTGAACTAACTGTTTCTTAAATGAATGAATATCTATGGATACATAACATACAAAAATTGAATCTAACCTCAAAGAAATCAAAGTATATGCTACTGCAAATCATTCATAAATTGTTTTTTGAAGTGTGGAATAAAGAATGTGTTTTCAACTTTGTATGCGGAACTAAAATTATGACTTAGTGCCGGACCCAAAGTTTCGGTTTCGATTTGGACTATATATTTTAGTTTCAACCTTAGTTTTATTTCATCCAAAGAATGGTCAACTCCTTTGATCGTGAAATATTGTGCGTCGTTCGGCAAATTTGCCGCTAATTGTCTCCTTATTTGTTTAGGATCACTGATTGCTTGACTGTCGGTATGACCTATGACTTATGCGAAAAATTGGGTAAAAAATTACTATGGAAATTTAGAACATGTTCAGGTTAGTTTCGGTTTCGGCTGAACTGTGTAAATGGCCGAAATCTCGATTTCGGTTTCGACTGAAAAACCAGTTTCGGTCGGACACTAAGTTATATTTTTCTCACATCAAAAATAAACAAACCAAGTTTAACAAAAATATCATTTTTCTTTCTTTGTTTCGAAGTCTTGCATTCTTACATCCAACAATTAATCTTAACTTGTATGAAACAACAGGAAATGACCTGCATAATGTTAAATAAGAAATATCTCTATACATCTTCCTACTAACCTAATTTAGTCGTATTAAATTAAGCCACAACGTGCTTAAAGAAAATGATGTTGCTTATCTAGACCCGAACACTTTACCTTGCCAGGCTAACGAATCTCGGAAGGCTAAACCGGGATAAACATTGTAATCTGTGTGCTCTGAAGAAAATCAAATTTCCCAGCTACTCCAGAGACAGACTCAGGTATTTGAAGGGATTTTGGCTGTCTTAAACACTGAAGCTTTTAGCCGACTCCAAAAAGGAGGTTTTCTATTCGACTGGATTTTTTTCGTTTAGTATGTTTGTTACGAGATTATTCGGTAGCTTATTTTGACAGTTCTTATTTAGTATGATAGATTATGATTCCAAATTGAAACCACCCGGATTGGTATCTCCGCCTTACCT
This sequence comes from Calephelis nemesis, assembly GCA_002245505.1. Classification (NCBI taxonomy): domain Eukaryota; kingdom Metazoa; phylum Arthropoda; class Insecta; order Lepidoptera; family Riodinidae; genus Calephelis; species Calephelis nemesis. The sequence goes on along the minus strand of NJDD01006444.1, from coordinate 13,264 downwards.
ATTTCTGCCGCCATAACGTCAGCGCCTGTCGTTGATGTGTTCCGGTTCGGAGGATAAGGTAGCCGGCAAACTTACTTTTGCTCTAGGAGTAACATCCCGGTCTCAGGTTAGTAACGCACCATTTCCACATTTGATGTCTCTAGCAGGCGTGAATTTCTTTCAATCAGGAAATCGGTCTGCTTTTTTGCCTTCCAATATCATAAAATAAAATGATAAAAAATAAAAATAAAATAAAAGTAGTTTTTATCATAATCTGACTAGTGGTTTTTTGACTTATACTTAATCATTGGAGAGGTCGTAAAGATAAGTGTAACTCAAAAACTACTAATAGGATGTTGATAAAATCTATGTGAGACTTTTTCGAAAACATTAGCTATTTTTCTAACAAGGAGTATGGAGTGGCAACTTGGTTCCTAATGAAATATTTAGAGTTGGTTTTTGTAGTTTTAACGCTTTAAATTATACGAAATGAGTTCAGATTTACGGAGCTACTTTAAAAGGACCGGCCAAATTTTAATAAGGGGATAAGTCTTAAAAGGTAAACTTTTTATGATATTTCTAAATTGCAATATTTATTTTATAAATATTAATTGAGGACAGTCCGCAAAAATGCTTTACTTGTTGTCATGTTATATTGTACTTACTACGAGTCATGACGTCACCAGCCTGCGGAACCAATTGCGGTCGATGGGAATCAGTTCTATAATTTTACGTAATAACCATGCATCTTGTGTTTTGCATTGGAAAAAATTATGAATTATTATTATTTTTTATTTTTTATTACTTCATAAATCTAAATCGATTAAGAATCGTTTCTTAAAATTTGGCAGGTACTTTAAATGTTTTTAATCAAATACTTCAAAATAGTTCAAATTGTAGTGTGTACCTATAGCCTTTAGTGTGATACGCCTTTAGTAGATTTTGGTTAATTAACACCTTAACTATTTTATTATATATTATATCAAATATCCTATGAAAATTGAGGAAAATACTTGACTTTGTGTACGTACGTAGTTTTGTTATTTGGTCTGTGTGTCGCATGTCACGTGACGGTGACGTCAGTGCAGCCGACCCCAATATGGTGGTGTCTATAGTTCATAGTTATAGATCAAGTTTCACATTTACCGCGGTTTCATAAAACTATACTATTTTTTTTAATCAGTCAGGTTTTTCCAGTTTTCCGTGACATAGTTTTCGTACTCGTATTTTGCGGCACTTTTACTTTACTTCAATTTCGGCTTGTCTCTTTTAAAAAATGCAATAGTCAACATTTGAATTAAATTATTTAATTCACTGTTTGTTTCATAAATGTGTTTTTCCTTTGGAGATACCTACTGATAATGCCAAGAATTTCAATGTGTGGTATTTCATGAAAACTCCGTACAATTCGTAATCAAAATTTTCGAGATATATTGCCATGCCTGCTTACAATCTGAGATTAATCTTCGCGGGCCGCTAACCGCAGATGTGGGATCCAGTTCATGTGGATTATTTTTCCATCCTTGCTATTTATCTTTTGTTGTATTATCATTTTCGTTATATGTGTTTCGGTATTGAAGTTTAGAATATTACACATATTACAGTATTGAAAGGCATATAAGCAGACTGATTTCCTGATGGTAAGAATTTCGCATGACCTAGGGACACCAAAGGTGGTAATGGTGCGCTGCCAAACTGAGGCCGGGATGTTAGGTCTCGAGCTAAGTAAGCTTAAAGACTACCTAACTAAAATACATCAACGGAAAGCACTGACGTTATGGCGGCAGGAATAGGTAAGGCAGTGGTTCAAATCTCTGCGAGTCGTGTGCGGAACACTACCACCTTGTCAGATGTCACGGTGTTAGTGACGGTAAGCCTAAGCTCGCCTTTTACGAGCTGCCTGGCAGGAAGGCATATAGCCTATAATGCAAGGGAGTCCGGACCAACACGGGAAGATTTTAATGTAAATGATGAACCATCATTTACATTTGCAGTGCCAGATAATTAATGAAACTATTATTGCCTAGAGGCTACCCGCTATTTGCTCATGATTATCCCTTTCGTAAATAGACATTAATTAACGCACAAATTAACTGATGTTTGTTTTAATTACTAACTATTTTCCCCCGTGTTGGTCCGGGCTCCTTTGCAGAATAGACCATCTGCCTTTCTTGCCAGGCAGCTCGTAAAAGGCGAGCATAGGCTTATCATCACTAACACCGTGACATCTGACTAGGTGGTAGAGTCTCGCAGCGACTCACCCGGATTGGTACCACCGCCTTACCTATTCCTGCCGCCATAATGTCATGACGTGTTCCGGTCCGGAGGGTAAGGTAGCCGGTAAACTTACTTTTGCTCGAGGCCTAACCTCAGGTTGGCAACGCACCATTAACACCTTTGGTGTCTCTAGGCGGCGTGAATTTCAGGAAATCCGCCTGCTTGTTTGCCTTCCTATAACATAAAAAAAACTAGCTATTCCGGCGCACTTTGTTTCACCCGTTCAGTTTGTATGGGAAAAATTAAAATGTTGTTTTTGTTGTACAGGATAATATGTAGCCTATGTCTTCTCCCGGATCTAAGCTACCTCTATTAATTTTTAGCGTAATCGGTTTCACTAACACGACTCTACTGTTTAAGCATACATAGGTGTTTCACCTTTCATAATTATGTATTCGTCAAGTTTTTATTATTTTTAAGGTGTATTCTGCTATTCGGGGCGAAGACAAATCCAACAAATCAAAAACCATAAAAATTGGTCTAGCAGATCTCGAGTTATACGTGTTGTAACAAACCTGTCTTTGTTTTATATATATATATAGACAAGCTGTTACCTGCGGCTTTGCCCGCGTAGTAGTTAATGTATTTGCTGATTATAGCCCATTAATAAAGACTTTTATACAAACTTTCAAACCCTATTTCACAAGTATTCTTATTTATATTCTTATTTTTAATAAGTAGCCTAAAAATTAAGTTCCATGTTTCTAACTTAAAGTAATGACGATTTTCCATACAAAATTTCGTCACCTATTTTACCCTCTTAAGGGTAGAGTTTCCAGAAATGCTAAAATATGTATCTACTGATTTTTAATAAGTTTTCTAAAAATAAATTTGTATATTTCCAACTTAAAAAACGACGGTCTTTCACGCATTTTCGACCTCTATTTCACCCCCTTGGGGGTAGAATTTTCGAAATTGCGTAACTATTACTTTAACTATTCCGTAACTCAATAAAATGACCTTACTCACCAAATTTCATGGCTGTACCTTTAACAGTTTTCACTTAGATGAATTAGTCAGTCAGGAGATGTAATTTTATAATAAGTATTATATAACTTAATATGTAACTTACTGCCTCAATTGTCTTGTGGTTTGGCTGTTAGTCTGTGGCCTGTGCACAATACTATGTAATTTAATATGTAGCATGTATGCAGCTGATTTTAAGTATAGTTTGTTAACCTCAGACACACATATACTTATCTTCACGCGAAGTCCCTTACGGGATAGGCGGTGTATGTATAGTGCCAAATGTGAAGAACCTTGCAGCTGCCTAGCTTTCTTTTCCATACAAACATGCCGATTTCGAAGACTTGACACCACCCTCAGATAAAACTTTAGCGATTTGATCGTCAAATGTCAACCTAGGTCTCCCCGGATACATTCATATATGCTCATTTCCTTCATACTATATAACTCTTTGTTTTCTTTCTTTTTTTTACCAAATGACCGAAACACCGGACATACCCTTTCTCTATGTTTCGAATACGGTGAGCGAGCGTTACTCCACAATGGTGACGTTTAAACAAATATATTTGGTTGATAAAAAAATATTCATCATGTTTCATAATTAACCTTCTTTTTAAAACTATAAAAAAAGAAATTTTTGACAGAAAGCATGAACCGATTCGATTCGATTTTTTTCCCTTGAAATCTGACGTGGTCGAAATGATTCTTAGCTATATTACCTATTAATTAAATAAATAAAATAAATATCCCTGGACAAGTTACACAAATTGAATCTAACCCCAAAGTGAGCATATTTTATGCTTGTGTTATGGGTGCTAGTCAACTATTATAATACAAAGAAATACTTAAATAGATACCAGAATAAATTTAATAAACACCCAAACTCGAAAATACAGACATCCATCTAAATGTTCACAACACAAATGCCTGCCCCCGTTGGGAATCGAACCCGAGCCTCGCGGTTGGTCGTTGTAGTTAGGTGTGTACGCTAGCCACACGACCAACGAGGCGGTCCATAATTTGGTCAGATATTGATTTTTTTTTATTATGTTTATTTAGTATTATGTGTTTTTAGTATAAATTTTGCCATAACCCATGATATAATCAGAAAGGGCCCTTACCGTTTCCTCCATTTTTATTGTTATTGTATACAGACGGCGAAGGAGGCATATGGAATCTCAATTTTGCGGCTGCTTGAAATAATAATAATACATAAATATTTCATTACAAATTGATTCCAACCTTTATATCGAAATATTATCCATATGGGTATTTTAAAAAAAGAAAGTAACTTTATGTCCGTATTCGCGTTGAGATAGACAAAGGTACAAACAGGGTACTGATTAAGTATTTCAGTTGCCAACTCAAAATAGAAAAGTGTGCATCAAATGACGTCATTTGTGTCTGCTATCTCTACTGTATTTCTGTTGGCCACTGGAGATAGCAAATATGACGTGTTTGTCATTTGACAGCTATTTGATGTACACTTTACCATTTTATTTGGCAACTAAGATACGTAATTAGCTCCCAGGTTACCGATGACTAGCTGAAGACTAATTCCGACGATGTGATATGTGGCTAGCATACCTCCAACCGGGCACGTATGCAATCGTTGTATTTACTACAACATTTTGAAAATACTTTTTTGTCTTATCTGGGGATCGACCACAGAGGCATAGAGATATTATTGGCGTTATTATAATACTATTAAGTTTTTTTAAAAATACAAATGAAAGGAGCAAATGGGGGTAGGAGATATTATGACTGTATTAATCCTATTAATATTATAAATGCGACATTTTGTGAGCATATGTATATAGATGTTTGTTACTCTTTCATACTCTAATGGCTGAACGGATTTGTCTAAAATTTGTCATCGATAGATTGTGACCTGGATTAACATTTAGGTTACTTTTTATCCCGATCATACAACGGGTTCCTGTGAAAACGTGGGCGAAGCCGATGGCAACAACTATTTTTAAATAAAGTAAATATGTGCTGCTATCTCAATCTTCTTCTAAAAGAAAGAAAAGTGAAAGAATAAACAATAAACCCATAATTTATAAAAAAGAAACAACTTAAATTGTAACCTAGCCCTAAACATAAGTAACTTAAGTAAAGGACAAAAAAGTAATTTAAAAATATGGAAACAGAGCGTGGTAACATCCGTTCGCCAATACGGAAAAGCTCAGTATTTGTTGAGGCTTAATCTACCTCAATTCTGGTTTTCAGTGTCCGGCGAGTACAGCCAACAGCAGCTGGCATGACAAACTTAATAGAATTAGACTTAATTTAATTATTTGTATATGTCAACTGCACTATCAAGTGTCAAAATTCTTCAATTGTTTTGTAAAAAATATATATTTGCAGCCTTACTAATAAAAAAAAATACACGGGGTATATAGGATGTGTATGGTTTACACAAAGCCTACGCAGCGTCTCTGACAATAAGTTTGTATGAACGTTTAACCTCTTGTAACTCATGTATACAACCTTTAGTTTATTAGTTACATTATATATGTAAACTAGACCACATTTTTCATTAGTAAGGCCGCTGCACTTAATGTAAGTCATAAACTAGCAACTACTCAATATAAATGAAAAATAGCACTTTAGCTCTGAATATGAATCGAATGTATTATCAGTGAGGGCTATTTTCTAAATGAACCGCTACCCTAACGTTACTATATTTTAATTAAAGCGAATTGAATACTTACTATATGTCCATAAAAATGTAAATTTGTTTAAGAAAAATTGTGATGTACATGCTGTAAACACGAGGAATAAAAACTTATTGTGCATAAGTCTCGTCTCCACAGAATTAGTTATTCTTTTATAGGCCGATGTATACGTTTTTACAATATACTTCCCGAGCATATTAAAGACTTACCAGTTAATAAATTTAAATATGTATTACAATTAAGTTGTATGGTAAGGGTTATTATAAAATTTCAGGATGTTTAGAAGACAGAAATGCTTGGGATTAATTTCTCCCTATACCAATCTTTACAAACTGATATAATATGTAACACACTTATGTAAATTAGATTTATAGGAAAAAAGACAAGCCCGCTGACTTTCTTTCGACGGATCTTTTCAGTGAGAGAACAAGGAAGGAAGGTTTATATGTATATTTTATACCCGTGCGAAGAAGTGGGGGTCCGCTAGTATAATATAATTATTTGAGTAAGGCTTGGCACCGACTTCAAGCCTATTAGTAAATAGCACATAAAAATAATAGGTAGTATATAATTAATATTAAATTTTTATTATTTTTTACTTTTTAGTTATGAAGTTGGTTTTTATTAACGTACCTATTTTTATGTACTTTAATAATTTACTAGTATTATTAAGATTTCGTTTAAAATTCGTCTAATTAGGATTTCATTAAATGGATCAAAAGTTTTTATAAAAAGACATCCTAATTAAAATTTCAAAGCAAAACAGAAGGCAGCTGTCTTCCTGTCGACGCTCCAGTCAGACCTTTGAAACTTTGCCTTGATGAAATGTTTTATTGCCTTTAAATCTGTTTGCTTTGAAATTTATTTTTATTAGGATTATTGTAGCGAACCCGACCACTGAGATGGGCTGACATAAGCATATCTTTTCTTCATGTCTGCCTGTTCAATGGAATACACAGGAGACATTTTAGGATGACTAAACAGATTTCAGAATTCTTTTTGAGCAAGTTGTAGTTGTCGAATTTTTATTTATGGAATAAAACAGCAAACAAGCGCATGGCTTCCTTGATTGTTAGAGACAACCGTGGCCTATAAACACCATAAATGTAATAGGTGGAACATGATAATGACAATTACTAGTGTAGCAGCAAATATAGAGAAGGCAGTGGATCTCTACTCGGGCAAGTTGCTTCTCAATACTCCCGTGTTAATGTTAGTATTTTTTATGATATTGGAAAGCAAGAACAGCCGTATTTCCTGATGGTAAAAAATTAACGGCGCCTAAAGACACCAAAGATGTTTATGGTGCGTTGCCAACCTGGGGCAAGGATGTTAGACCTCAAGTTTACCAGCTACTTTATCCTCTGAACCGAAACAAGTCAACGGCAAGAACTGACGTTATGGTGGCATGAAAAGGCAAGGCGGTGGTACTAATCCAGGCGAGTCGCTGCGAAACTCTATCATCTAGTCAGATGGCACGGTGATAGTGACTGTAAGCCTATACTCGCCTTTTACGAGCTGCCTGTCACGAAGGCTCATCGTCTATTCTGCGATGGAGTCTGGACCAACACGTGGTTGTAATGAGCTTATGACCCATTTGTTAGACAACATAGACCAGAAATACAGACGGCCTGTTTCACACGAAGAATTCGGACTGACGCGATAAATATTAGCGCGTTTTTAAATTCGTATTTGAGACCGCATAACGAGTAACAAAAATCACACAAAAGCTTTTAATAACAATAAAAAGTTATAATTTCAAAGCGAAATAATATGCATCTGTGTTCCTGTCAGCGCTCTGGTCCAACCATTTGCAACTTTATCTAGTTGAAATGTTCATATTATATTTAAATCCGTTTGCTTCGAAATGAATTTCCGCCATATTACTTTCTAAAGGGTATTATACTGTATCATTCTGTTGTCACTTAACATTATTCAGCTGTATTGTTCAATTCGCATACTTCTTCTTTCATTTTGGCATTGGCGTTAGCATTTGCCATAAAGTAAAATTTATATAAAGTTACCCGATTCAACAAAATCAGCCTTAATCCAAAATAAGTCATAGTCGTCAAAAACTTCATCTCAAGTTCTTGGATATAGCGGTGGCCTCCTTACGCAAGCTCATTTAGTGAGATTTAGCATAGGGCTAATACATACACTATTTTTTCTTGCTTATTTCATTTGTGTATCTTAAGTAAAATTATACGAAAAGCAACCAAAATTGACTGATTTCACTCAATACAAACACAAAATTCCATAATTACAGGAAAACTACAACCACGTTTTCTCTCGATGGTGCCAAAACCCGCACATAATTTTACTATTTTAATCGATATTTGTAACTGTCGGATGGGGAATACTTAAAACCAGTGTTGAGGTACGCCATGCATTAATAAATACTGACCTATACCCTGCTGATGGACTCATGACACCACATTTTATTACTATTTGTATGTGGTTTTACATATGTAACTTCACTCCAAGTCCCTTTTCTACCTCGTAAGAGGGAATCGAGTGACAAATACCACGATCCTTGTAAACCTGTCTAACTCTCTCAGATTCGTAAACGCTAATTTCCACCTCTTTTTATATACAAAACCCCCAATTTCGGAGACTTGATATCACCTTCGGATAAAACTTGAGTGAATTTATCGTGAATACCATTTAAATACTAGGACTCCACATTCGCATTTTATATCTGTTTTGTCAATCTTTCATCTATCCGATGAAATGAGACATGCCTTTCTAATTTTAACACCTAGACTTTCTTTTAATCTCACTGTTTCTCGGATCCCATCTGTTGGGAAAGCGGTCTACGATCATAACGCAACAGATATTCCGAAGCGCTCTCATTTCGACCGTTTTTATCCTATTTGATAGTTTTATTTCAAAGTACATACATACATTAATATATTGACGCCGGGAATTGAACCCGAGGCCTCGATAACTTAAGACCAACACCGGATAATGTATAGATGGGCCTCATAAATTCAAGCCCAACACCGGATTATGTATAGATGCGACTAATTCATACATGTACGTTATTTCAATAAGTGGTGTTTAAAATAAAATTAGTTCGTGTTTAAGTTTTGTTTTTCGTAAGTGGTGAGTTAGTTTACTATTAAATAGCATTTTTTTTTCTGTGGGTCTATTTAAAATAATCCCTAACAACACTAACCTCGTCGCTAGATCATTTTGTATTATCTGTCTAAAATCAATTACTGCCTAGTATAAAACAAGGTCGCTTACTGCTATCTCTCCTTATGATCTTTAAAACTACGCAACGGATTTTGATACGGTTTTTTATAGATAGTGTAATTCACGAGGAAAGTTTATTTATATAATAACATAGAAATTTGTGCACCAGTGCGAAGCTGGGGCGGGATGCTAGTATAAATAAAATAACAACTTGGATATTTCGTTTCATTGTAATGCAAAAGTTGTTGTGTTTTCTTCAATACAATGAAATTAGTTCATCCATTATGAAAACTCCTTGAAAGATACCTTAAGCCTTGGAAAACAATAACATTACAAGTATAATAAAATACAATATAAGTATTTAAGTTCTCGCTAGGAGCTTCAATGGAATTGAAAGAAAAGATCGCAGGTTTTTTTAATAATTGAATTTCGTGTAAATGTTAATTAAAACTAAGCATTTTTGGGTGATTTTTTTAGTTAACGTCCACAATTGAAGTATTCATCAAAATGTTTCCCTGTATTGGTCTGGGCTCCTTTGCAGAATAGACCATCTGCCTTCCTGCCAGGCAGTTCGTAAAAGGCAAGCATAGGCTTAGCGTCACTAACTTAGACTCACCCGGATTGGTACCACCGCCTCATACACCTATTCCTGCCGCCATAACGTCATAACTTGTTCCGGTTCTAAGGTAAGGTAGCCGGTAAATTTACTTTTGCTCGAGGCCTTATATCCCGGCCTCATGTTGGCAACGCACAATTACGACCTTTGGTGTCTCTAGGCGGCGTGAATTTGTTACCATCAGGAAATCCGTCTGCTTGTTTGCCTTCCAATATCATAAAAAAAGAAATTAGTGTCTTGTGTTTTCTCAATGCCTTCTAAACTCACTCGATAAGCTAAAGGATTGTGGCGACTTGTGACCTATTTTGAATAACTTGGGCACGATTTTTCGAAATCAGTCAATGACATGATACAAATCAATTCAACTTGATTAATGACATGGCAAATGCTGACGCTCATGTTGACTGACAAATAAGGTTTTACTAAAAATCTTCTTGCAGTTCTTATTTCAAAACTAGCTTTTGCACGACATAATAAATGTTGTCATTTACAATAAATATTACGAAAAATATGCTTTTATTGTTTTAGTTGTTTTATTATATTTTTAATAAAAACTTATGACATAGCAAAGACAAGTAATGGAAAGCTAATTATTCAAGTTAATTTTGTAGTCTTCCTTGACTGATATATTAATCCTCGTGTTTTCAATTGCATTGTCTGTATTGCACCAATAATCTGAATATTTCAATGTTCGTATGCAGCAATGTACAACGTAACAAGAGAATTTACGACTATGCTGTTTGCAGACCCGTAATAACCCACAGGGAATATTGCATTCCTCAGGCAGATTACCCCACTCTGTCCGATATGACTGAATGTTAAATACATTTTGATATTGTTCCACTGTGTAAAGTTTTAATCTGCGAACTCTGAAATCTGTACGTAAAATGAATTTCTAACAGCAAACAACTAATTTATAACTTCACTGAAGAGGGTATGAACCGCTTTCTTGCTTCTGCCGTTTGCGTATTTGTAAATATCTTCACGCCAAGTTCCTTGCTATCCCGCAAGGCCGCGATAATAGAATACTAAGTGTCAAAATGGCATTTAAACACGCCAGTTTTGAAGACACTTGACCATTCCCGGATTGTCTCGAGAAATGTCAACCTCTCCTTGTCTTCCTGGATACCAACGTCCATCCACGTTCTTAGTCGGTTTTTTTTAATCTTTTTTAAACCAACTAAGCGTATCTTTCTTATTTTTACACTAACACTTTGTCTCTCTAACCTCACTGTTGCAATCTATTGTATACGAAGTACGTAGTCATGATGTCCTAGCGAACTTCTTAACTTGTGATTTTTTCAATCTTAGTTTTAAGTGTCTTGATCCTTAAACTGAATATGGAAATCTATAAAATTATATATGCAATTATATATATATAATCTATATAATTATAAATTAATCAATATAATTATATATATTATCTATATCTATAAAATTAGGCCATGTGTCCGTATTTACGGACATTGCAGTATATTAAAAATCTAAAAGGGCCGTTTGATTCTTTGCCAAGATAGTCCATTTACTATAAATTTAATATGTTGTATTTTTGTATATGCACTTTAACTGCTTCTATTTCTTTGCCTAGTCAAATTGATAGGTTTAAGTTATTTTAGTATTACCTCAATTAGTGTCGTGTCTTGTTCGGAGGAAAAGGTAGCCGGTAGGTGAACAACTTACTAATATCCGGCCCCCAGACAGCATCGCTTCTATATCAAAAATGGAGTTTATAGGACGCGACTGTTTCTTACCATCAGGAGAACCGATCACCGAACTTGTTTGCTGTCTAATAACATAAAAAAACATATATACGGCCGAATTAAGAAGCCTCCTCCTTTTTCAAAGTCTGTTAAAATGAGACTCAATATTCTTAGGCAACACACTATTGGTATCTAAGTGAATAATATATAAGCGATGTGTAGGTACCTATTTCTTTTTATCTAAATCTGTCTGCTTATTTCCCTTGCACACGATATAAATTTTGCTTTATCCACTCGGAGACTCATTTGGATAAACTATTTAATTAAAACTAAACTCTGCCAGGGTCGGACACCTTCAATCTGCCAAGTTCTTTTAATGAAATTCGCCGCGGTTCCCAGGGCCGCATTAGCTTCAATCCCTTGAGCACTCTAAATCAGCTTTTAATGTCTACAACTTTATAACAGTTGTTGTTTTGTCCCGACTTTGAGTAGTGATCCTCGTTTTGTGACTTAGTAATAATTAAATCCTCAGACAGCAACTTCGTAGAAGGGTTATTACTAGGTGGAAGAGTTCTGCTTTTTACAATTGGATGATATTGGAAGGCAAACAAGCAGACGGATTTCCTGATGGTAAGAAATTCTCGCCGCCTAGAGACACCAAAAGCGGTAACAGTGCGTTGCCAACCTGAGGCCGGGATCTTAGGCCTCGATCAAAAGTAAGTTTACCGGCTACCTTACCCTCCGAACCGGAACACATCATGACGTTATGGCGGCATTAATAGGTAAGGTGGTACCAATCCGGGTGAGTCGCTGCGAAACTCTACTACCTAGTCAGATGTCACGGTGTTGGTGACGGTAAGCCTATGCTTGCCTTTTACGAGCTGCCTGGCACAGGAAGGCAGATAGCCTATTCTGCAAAAAAACCCGGAATAACACGGGGAATTAACTACTTATTCATGCTTTAATTCCAGTTCTTGTTATTCCAGCACTGCCTTCAAGTATTCCGTATCACGTACGGAATGTATTTGATTTCACAGAAACACATCCTACTTATTTATGCTTTAATTCCAATTTATGCTTTAATTCCAGTACTTGTTTCAGCACTGTGTTCAATTATTCCGCGTGACAAGTCATGTACGGAATGTATTTGATTTCATGGAAACAGCAGAGATACATGACATTGACGGGAACATGCAAATTACACGCATACATTATTGCGAAAATGTCGCGAAATGACGGGTCGTAACATTAAATGTGCATTTCATTATCAATATTCAAGCTCTTGGAATTTTTAGGCAATGGAAACAGACGATTTGTTTTTTGAATACTGTCACAACCTTAGCCTGTGGCTTTACATTCGTGGTAATAGATTTTATCACTAGACTCTTTTTTTAAATGAAATAATCTTAAGCTGCTACTATCTTGTTTCTCCTGTGTTATCGTATGAAAAACGAAGGTTATCGGTTTTTTTTTTTTAAGTGAGACTGCGCGTAGCTTTTTAGATAGATGACCGCTTTTTATAACTTTTGTTTTATTAGACAGTACCTACATATGAGTACCATACTCTACTTGAGTCATTTTCAAATTTGTTGGGTCGTAATCAAACTGTTGTTACAAAACTGTTGCAACAAAATTGTAGTAAAATGGACCAAAGTAACCAAATTGTAATTTTAAAGCTTAGTGTACAACATCCAAAAAATATTATCACACTTTTTGATGTTATTGTTTTGATAACTGTGTATTAGTCTACTAAGGTTATATTTAAAGATTTTAAATAGATATTCCAAAAAACCCCCTATCTGAGATAACTCAGCCTTTTCATAAAAATGGTATTTTCAACAAACACT
>NJDD01006443.1:76018-113434 GCA_002245505.1 Calephelis nemesis | reverse complement strand
GGCGAGTTGCTGCTAAACTCAACCACCTAGTCAGATGTCACGGTGTTAGTAACGGTAAGCCTATGCTCGCCTTTTGCGAGCTGCCTGGCAGTAAAGCAGATGTTCTATTTGGCAAAGGAGCCCGGACCAACACGGGTCTTTTTAAAGAATAGGCTATTTTCTAATTTATCACTTTGTAGGTTGTCACTAGGTGGTAGAATTTCGCAGCGACTCACCCGGATTGGTACCACCGCCTTACCTATTCCTGTTGCCATAACATCATTACGTGTTTCAGTTTGGAGGGTAAGGTAGCCGGTAAACTTACTTTTGCTCAAGGCCTCAGGTTGGCAACGCACCATTACCACCTATAGTGTCTTTAAGCGGCGTGAATTTACCATCAGGAAATCCGCCTGCTACTTTGCCTTCCAATATCTTAAAAAATATATATTGTGTATTACAATATGGAGAAACGTTCTCGAAACGTTCCGTCTGAAATAGAGCGGCAATACAGGACCAGTTCTTTGTACCATTTACGCAATACATCCGACGCAATGTTTTGCCTCGATTCCGCAGTGTTTATTAATTCAATTATGATAATACTTTTTATTGCATGCCCGTACTTCGTTGAAGACATCTACAATGTTCTATTGTGCGTACTGGGTCACTATTTCTTTTGGTAGTTTGCGATTTATCAACTGTGACGTCACGATTTTTTCGCGAATACTAGTCGAAGGCTAACAACACACGGAGCGGTTTTTATCCGCGCTCGCGTCGGTTGCGGGCCGCAGATTCTGAAGAATGTAGATTTATATGCAAAAAGTAAGAGCACTTGTCACGACGCGTTTTACACACGCAGCGGCCGCGGTTGTTTGCGGTTCCCGCGGCAGCGATCGCCATCACCATCGTACAAGTTTGCGAGCAATGATTTCAACCACGACGGCTACGTGACCGCACAAATTACCGGTCTCGTGAGTTCTGAAATAAAACCGCAGTTTCGCGACCACCGCGGGCGCGGGTGAAAACCGCTCCGTCCATGAATTGGTATATGTAAATTACGTTTGGTAAGTTCCGTGTAATAATCTATGACACTTTTGGTCTAAAAATATGTTTCTTTTCGTTACCAATAGAGGCGCTGTTCAAAGTTTTCATACAAATTACTTACAAAGACGGTAGCGAGTATAGTAAACTTGATAAGCCATAAACTCATGGAAAGGGCAATTGTTATAAATACCGACTTTTAAAAAAGGCGATGGGTTGTATGGTTCAACTCCTATTTTCTTCGTATTTTCGGCATTTATGCATCACTACATAGAATAAAACAAAGTCGCTCTCCGCTGTCTGCCTCTATGTATGCTTATATCTATATTTTATATAATCATATAATTATGCACGTATCTTGGATGTCTTTTAGTAGATTGAGTGATTCAAGAGGTAGGTTTATGTGGATAATATTACTTTAAAATTTCTTTCCTTCTCTTCTTCCGAAGTGATCCCATCATCAGATCTAAACTTGTTGGCATAGTCTGAATTTGATGATGGTTTATACTTAGGTGACAAAGTATTGAAATGGAAGTCGATTCCTTTTACACAAAATAAATTGACAATGTGTTCAAATTGTTATACTAAAAATGTTACTTTTCGGTAGTTATAATCTAAGTATTCATTTTCCTACCCTTGGAATTCATTTTTTTACCACATTTATATGACACCACCCATACGAGGCATGAGAGGTATAATCGTAACTTAGCATTCAATGAAAAAAAATACGTAATTTCATCCCACATTTTTATATCCTTGAGATTGCAAATTTTTCACAGGATATCTATAGATTACTATTATTAGATACCAATCAAATAGATGTATCTAAATAAGAAAAGTCTGTAAAAAGTTATGCGTAATGACAAAATATGAATTATTATTCATATTTTGTCATTACGGCAGTTTTTATTATTGTTATTAACGGCAGGTGAGGAATCCCCTTGTTTTCTTACCCTTAGTATTCGTTTTTCAAAATGTAAATTAAACCTCCTTCTTCGAAACACTCCAACAAAAATAGAGTTAACAAAATCAGTCCACTTTGTAACAAGATATGCGTGATTTAATATAAACAAAAAATAAAAAAAATATGTTTCGAATTGAACACTTTCTCGTTTTTTTGCGGCTGTTGAAACTCAATATATCATTGGTGTAAGTAAGACGTATCTTCACGACCATATCGCCGAAGAAGGTAGAAGGTAAGCAGAGGCACAACCAGGACACCGACGACTAGCCGAAGACACAAGTCCCACAATTCAATAGTTGACAAGCCTATCGTCAAACTGGCACACAACTAATTCCGAACAACCTTTTTTTAGAAAATTGAAAAAACCTTTTTTTTTGTCGCCAGAACCGGAAATTGAAACCGGGACCTCATGAAGTCAAGTCCAACACCTGGACCGCTAGACCACAAAGGCGGTGCATTGCTGTAATAGACACAAGTCTTAGACTAATTTAGTCAGTTTCATATCGTTTTTATTAAACCATGAAATATTTTTAGTGAAATAGAAAAAATGAGATATTTTGTCCGCACCCGAATTCACGTATGATTAATTTCCTGTCACATAAATTCGTCACCGTTTTTACCCCACTTCTTCCAAACAAAAAGTCTTAATGATACCGCCGGAACTACGGACTCGAGTTGGTCATTTCGAGTTATACTTATTTTGCCAACTTTAATTATATTTTGGTATAGAAGACAGCATAATTGTGGTATGAGATATACAATATTAATGTCACTATAGATAACTAGCCGATCCGGTGAACGCACCATTACCACCTCTGGTGTCTCTAGGCGGTGTGAATTTCTTACCATCAGGAAATCCGTCTCCTTGTTTACGTTCCATTATCATAAAAAAAGAACTATAGTTGATTCGTCATATAAACATGAACCCGTATTAGGTAGTGGTAACTTATTTTTTTCACACATACATATCTTCACGCCAAGTTCCTTGCAAGGTAGCAGAGACTATCGAGCCACAATTGTCACTATGCTTGTAGACCAGCTTAATTTCTAAAATATTACCAACTTATATTCTATTTTTTAAACATTGGTATAGCTGGGATTTATAATAAAGTACACAAGCTAGATGAAGATGAACTAGGAATCTAGGTCTGAACAAATCGTGGTACTTTGTACTCAATGTCTGCTCTCTGCTAACTCTGCAAGGGACTTGGCTTGAAGATATGCTCATATATGTATGTGAGACAACCAATGTTATGTTTAAATATTCCTTTACATTTCAGTTTCTAGACTCCCAGTTATGAAAGAAAGTTGGACCATTTATATTAAAAGTTTTATGTCTGTAATTTCTTAACTGCAAAACTTGTGTTACCTAGATATATTTTCGCGAAAATCTGTACATTATCCAATTTTTTTAAAAGAAGAAAATATAAATATGATTTGAACCTAACCCTTTCTTCTCAAGCCGACTAATGCTCTAACTTGAGCTACTGAAGATTTAAATCCTGTGGCAATTTTTTTAACTTATTCCTTTACGCGAGTAGTTCTGTACATTAAACCTCACAAAACAAAAAAATAGGAAATTAATATGTGCATTTCTAAATTACAATAAATATATTACCTATTTTGTCTTTTTCCCACTTCCACGGGAACTACTCAAATAAACGAGATCCCACCAAAAACATAAATGTAAAAAAGGAGAGCCAAGTTCAATACAAAAATTATGCTTGGCTGTGAACTCCGCCGCAAAAAGAATGGAAATGTTAATGGGTGCCAAGTTCTATGCAAAATCCAAATACTTATTTATAGGAACAAAATAACATTATGATCAAGTATGAAACTCTATTTCTTTGCTTTATTCGATAACTATAACAAATGCTGTTATTTCACATTTATATGAGATCTAATAGTAGGTTAGAATGGGGAATAGGGGGGCTATTTTTGAACTTTTTTTTTATTTTCGATTTTTTCCTACGTTTACACATAATTACCGAGCTGGATTCCAAATTTTATTTATATATTTAATAAAATCCGTTCAGCCGATTTTACGTGAAGGAGTAAGAAACAAACATCCCAGCTTTCGCATTCATTATACTAGCTGTTGCCCGTGGTTTGTTTGTTTAATGGTCCCTCAGGAATTTTTTTTGGGATAAAAACTTTTATATGTATTAATCCAAATTACTTTCTATGTGTATGCCAAATTTCACGAATATCGATTCAGCAATTTTTGCGTGAAGGAGTAACAAACAAGCAACCAAACTTTCGCATTTATAAATTATAAATAGGATATTTACATATTCTATTTAAGTCCGAATTGCGCACTGCCAAATTTCAATACTTGCAAAACGAAGATTAAGTGAGGGCATCCAGTTTTAACACTTATCCTAAACCTTGACCTACTTTAAAGTAAAACGTGTAACTTTACTTGCAAATAAGAATCGTAGATAAATATCATGTAATAGATAGACAAAACAATTACATAATAGAGCAGGAGAGTTTGTTATAGCTGTTATAGCATAATGGTGATATACCGTTACATTTGAGATGGTTATCTCATTCTTAGTTGGGTATGAAATTGCTAATTTATTCAGAACTCTGATTTTTCTAATTGAATCAGGTTTTTGGGCAAAACATGTGATTTACTATTCGATAAACTATTTTCCAGGTCAGTGAACAAATACGCGGCTCTCCTGATGGTAAGAGATAACCGTGGCCTGTAGACACCATAGATGTTACAGGTGCGTCGCTGTCCTGTGGCTGTGACTATATATGATAGCTTCCCAAAAAGAAGCACCAAAATTTGTTGTTGACCGAATAATCTTATAACAAACACACGAAAAAACATACATATAAATTTGAAACCTACTCCGTTTTGGAGTCGGTTAAAACGAAAGCGTTGCAGAGAAAGGTTAAACCGCTATCCTATAGATACATAGAATCTTTGGTACATCGATTTGGTTGGATTTGGTTTACAAAGACGACAAGAATGGAAACTCACACTTCCGCATTCTTATGTCTTATTGTTATCTGTTGGTTGTTCTAAATGTTACCGTACAGGAATTAAAGACGAGATTTGTGTGGTTCCGCAAGCGTGTCAGACCCTTTACCATGATAAGAACGAGTTCGTATAGATTACGTTCGGTAAGATACGTGTCAAAATCTATGACACTTTTGGTCTAAAAATGTGTTTCTCTTAGCTACCAATAGAGGCGCCAATAGAGTTCAAAGTTTTCATACAAACAATTTACAGAGACGGTAGCAAATATAGTAAACTTGACAAGCCGTAATCTCATGCTAAGGGCTCAGGTATTGATATGGGAGATATAATGCAACTTTAATCACCTCTACTATGTATCAAATGTGTATATGCACTTGTAAGGCAGTTTTAATTTTTTTGCTTTTAAAATATACTCGAACAGTAAATACTAAAGTACTGTAAGATTACTGCAAGCCAACAAGTACATGTTTAAATATGTTGCTGATTTAAGCGTTACCTACGGAAATATGAGGGTCAGAAACATCATAAATACCAAATTATCTGTTTTTATTAGCCATTATAGTGACATTTCTTCAATATTGACATATTTTCGTCATAACACACATTAAGCATGTATATTATTATTTAATACGCTCACGTATGATCAAGTGACTGTAATTTTTCTTTTAGTAAAAACTAACGCTACTCGCACCCGTACAGTGTAAACGTCACATGGCCTATTTCATTCTCCATCACCGAATTCAAAGTCCAATAGGTCGTCAAGACGTTGAAGTGAGCACATTTAGGGTTCTGGGCTCCCCTACTATAATAATCTAAGATAACCGATACGTGAGATGATTACGATATTCTGAATACCTTACTTTGTTATAGTATTTTGATAGTAATTATAATTTAATGTAATGGTATAATAAAAATATAATAAATGAAGATGATAACATTAAAAGATAAAACAAGTATAAATCAATGTGTAATATTTTTTTAATTAACTAACAAAATAGGTGGTTTGAGATTGTAAAAAGTGCCTAGTTAGAGATAGGGTTGCCACCTATCACATTATGAGATAAATACCTTTGGCTAATCGTGGGTACGCTAGCTGTACCTCAGCCAACCGCTTCGGGTATACGGGCGTGAAAATGTTAACCCGTACGATGCCGGGTCAGACTGCTAAATATTTTTTAATCACACACTATGTGTGGAATGCAAATTCAGGTGGTAAATTTCATTACAAAAATTACCGCTGGTGGTAAAGTACTGCGTAGAAACTTGTAAGGGTAGGGATACACCTGCATACCTGTTCTTGCCACCATAACGACTGTGTTCGACGACGACGAAGTTCTGGTCTGGACAATGTTGTAGACGCTAGACTTGCACATGCACATTGGGCTAACACCTCGAGCATAAGTTAGAGATGCATCTATCTATATTATATTATAAAGAGGAAAGATTTGTTTTTTATTTGTTTGAAATGAATAGGCTCTGAAACTACTGGACCGATTTCAAAAATTCTTTCACCTTTAGAATGCCACATTATCCCTAAGTGACATAGGCTTTGTTTCACAAAAATCTATGCAGTAGAAGCCAATTTACGCAGGCGAAGCTGTGTGAAACTGCTAATACATATACATTTATTTATTATTCGTTTGAAATTTATCCACAGTAGTGGACTTAATGAAGCATGGCATTCTCTACCAGTCAACCTAAACTCATTCAGAGAGCTTAGTTAGATGGAATGCACAGAAAGATTGATTTTAAATTTAATAAATCTTTTAGCCAAAGTTCTCCTATTATGAGTAGAGTATGCATTTTTATGACACTAGATAAAGAACAAGTGTTCTTTATCTATTGTCATAAAAAATGCACCTTGATCCTGAGGAACTGAAAAATATAGGAGTCGAACATGTAACCTTCACCTTTTATACAAGTTGGTTAATATAAATACCATGTAAAGAAACGACTTGTTTTTAAAACATGAATCGTGCATTATAATGACCCTCTGTCACCTTACATGACCTTCAATAAAGAAGCCATACTATTTCGAAAACTACAATGAAAGTCGAGAAAGTTTGCTAAATAAGATATCATTGGATGATATTTGTGTTATTATATATAATATAATTATATGATATAATTATATATAATATAATTATACATATAATTATATATTATGAACAAGTGTTCTTTATCTATTGTCATAAAAAATGCACCTTGATCCTGAGGAACTGAAAAATATAGGAGTCGAACATGTAACCTTCACCTTTTATACAAGTTGGTTAATATAAATACCATGTAAAGAAACGACTTGTTTTTAAAACATGAATCGTGCATTATAACGACCCTCTGTCACCTTACATGACCTTCAATAAAGAAGCCATACTATTTCGAAAACTACAATGAAAGTCGAGAAAGTTTGCTAAATAAGATATCATTGGATGATATTTAAAAATCATTTAAGTTTCTCTCATCATTTCACGTTTCGAATATGCATTTAAGTGTTGAAATTTGTTTAGAGTATTCTTTTTTTTACTTTTTTAATTTTAATTTGGGTAACAAAAAATACATAGTCATCTTCACATCAAATCTTGCTAAATAGGTGGAGTATCGAGTGCCAGGTGTTACGATTTCTACAAACTATATGTTTCTAAAACTTCTATAACCTATGTACTAAAAGTTCTAAAATAACTACGATATTTTTAATGGTATTGGAAGGCAAACAAGCAGACGGATTTCCCGACGGTAAGAAATTCACGCCGCCTTAAGACACCAAAGGTAGTAATGGTGCGTTGCCAACCTAAGGCTGTGATGTTAGGCCTAGGCAAAAGTACGTTTACCGGTTACCTTACCCTCCTAACCGGAACACGTCATGACGTTATGGCGGCAGGAATAGGTAAGGCGTTGGTACCAATCCGGGCGAGTTGCTGCGAAACTCTACCACCTAGTAGGATGCCACGGTGTTAGTGATGGTAACCATATACTCGAGTTTTACGAGCTGCCTGGCAGGAAGGCAGATGGTCTATTCTGCAAAGGAGCCCGGACCAACACGGGGAGAATAGGTGGTGTCATATTCATGTGGTAAAGTAAAATGAATTCCAGGGGTAGGAAAATTAATACTTAGATTATGACTATCAAATTCATGTTTTTTCGGGAGAATAAGCAAAACGAGTCTAACACTTCAACTCAAGTGTTAAACTTGAAATTAATTCAATGCGTTGCATAAACAGTAATGGATAGAAAATTGCTGCTACAGTTTTTCACTGACGTTTATACATTACGAGCGCAATGCATAATCGTACAGCTTTATTCAATAATTGTTCTTTACAACTCTGTTACATCCAATAAAAACGAACGGAACATGTAATAACTAAATACCTTGTAGAGATCAATGATTTTCGTGATATACAATTTAATTATTTAGTACTACTATTTAAATTATGCGTTTCGGCTATATTCGTCAAGCTTCGGAAATCCGAATGTATTTTAAAGATATCTATATAGAGTTGTTATTATACAAAAAATCATTTCGCGTAAATTTAGATTTGGTCAGCCAATTTAAAAAGAAAAGTATAAAGTGTAAAGCCGTAGCGCATAATTTAAATAGTACTTTAAATATTTTTTTAAATAAATACACTTATAATGGGATAAGAAGGTGATTAACCTTGAACAATAGAAAAAACAGACGTCTTGTGGAGTGTTAGGTAAAGGCATTTCTAACGGCTACCTAACATTACATGGAACAAGACTGTGAGCACACGCCTTACTGTCAGGACCTTAAAAAGGCAGTTCTACAATATGGCCAAGTCCAGGGAGCGAGATTGAAAAAAGAACAATAACACATTTTTTCGACATTCATATGTTTAAATGAAGAAACTCTTGTACTGTTTAACGTATTACTTATGATTTATTTCCGGGTTCCTACTTAAAGTAGTTTAAGTTCACAGCATCATCAGAGCTCTTAGTTTAAGTTTTAGGCCTGATGATTTTTTTTAATCATTATATTATGTAATGTGTTTCATCCTATTATTAACTCGGTGAAGGTTGCGCTATGTTTGGATCTTAGACTAAAATATTTAAAATTATACCGAATTTTGAATATGTTTTTTTGTATTTGCCTTGGTTGTAAACGTATTATATACCAACCTAATATATTACAGTATGCACGATTACTAAAAAAAAAGATTATTAGACCTTGATAATTGTCAAAAAAATCGTTGTCCCATTTTGAGCCGAACACAGAATGGTCACATTAGATATAACAGGAAATGGTGATATACTATCGGTTACAAAAGTACATTACTGTGGTTATGTAAAAAAACTGCTTTGACTTTAAGATAGTTCATTTACATTTGACATCATTTGAATTCGCGTTTAACGACCTTAATAAAGTAAAAATGAGATTACCAGGTTACTATAGTGCAATAATCATAGCTTGGTAAAAAGACTCGGAAATACGTAGGTAAAGCGTACCTATTCATATAGCCATGTTCGCATTTAGTATGTTCCGATTTGAAATGTCAGATGATACTAGCTTTTTGCCGTTACTTCGTCTGCGTAGAGTAGTTACGATATTCGTAAAAACTTTCTTTTGTCATCCACTTTCATTGTCGTTTGTCAAAAAGTGCGTGTGTATGGACTCGGATAACTAGTTATATGCACATCAGATTTCATCAAAATCGGTTCAGAAGGGTACTGACAGACAAACAATAATCTAGTTATAAGTCTAACGTGACGTTTTTTGGCTCAAAACGAGACCTCAGTTGTTGATTAGCAGCGTTAATGAAGGTTTGTAATTCTAGGTCAGTAGAGTAACGCTGTATAGGTTACATCTAAAGCACCAGCCAAATTTTGAGGAACAGTTCAGAATCGATAACACTTTCGATCTATGAAAGAAACATTAAAAAAATAAATTCTAATTTTTGTCCGTTGCAAAAGCAAAGCACCTGGTTCCTACCGCCTGCGGTCGCATTCGCAGGCTAGTGACGTCATGACTCGTACTAGGTACAACATAGCATGACAACAAATAAAGCATTTTTGCGGACTGTTTTAAATGAATATTTGTAAAGTAAATATTACAATATGGCAATAGTGTTTAAAATTCATTAAAGCCTATGGCCATATATTTTTTATACGGGGTATCTTTTAATAAATTTGGCCGGTCCTTTCAAAGTTACCCTGCATAATTGGACAAATTTTAAAAATAAACATGTTTATGTACCTATTATTATACAAAATAATACGACCTATGTGCAAATAGCTTACAGCCGTATATAGAATGAAACACCGTCATATCAAAAATATTATTGGTATTGGTAAGACCAAGACCATTACGAAAAACGGGACAATTTGGCACTACTAGGTTATTTTTGGGAATACCGTAAAACAACAGTAACACAGGACAATCCCGTTTAAAACGAAATATCTCGTCACATTATTTATAACGGACTGCAATACTCAAAAATTCAAAATCTGACCTAAATTAATAAACTAGTGCGGGCGATGAGGTCATCACATCTCGATTACGACAAAACATTAAATAATTATACATTAGTTAATAAAATTATATCACAGAGTAAATGTTACACCCACTATCACTATCAAGGTTAAAGTTACTGATGCCTCAAAAATTGGTTTAATTAAAAAAATACGAATTTTGTAATATATGTATTACTTATTTCTTCAAATATTAGATCATCTTTATACAATAAAAAAACTTTTTTTTGAGTGCGATGACCAACATGAATGGGGATTATTTTTATGTACAAGACTAGCTGTCTCGGCGAACATAGTTTCACCCGTTCAGTTTGTATTTCCCTTTAAAAATAACATTGCTCGGGATTGGATTAATTGATTAAAAGTAAAAGCTTGCCACCTATCACATTGTGGGTTTTATAGTCTAACTGCCAATACTAATAATCAATCCTAATCCAAAACTTGCTGTCCAAGATTGATATTTTGATCCATTTTTATGACATCGCTTGCCAATAACATATCTGTGGATAGGATGAATATGACAATTAGGTATAGAATAGGCCGGCGGATAAGCAGATATCTAGATTGCTTGAAATCCATCTTTAGAGAAATATTATTAACATTGGCCGTTAGTCGTGGGTGCCCTGGGTGTGTCTATGCCTATGTCTTCAGGGAAATGGGCGTAAAGATGTTTTTTTGACATACATATTTTATAAAGAATAATGAATGTGTAAGAAGCTAAGCACCTAGCTAGACCTCTGCCTACCACGTAAGAGACCTGGCCTGAAAATATCTAATATTGCAACCAAATTAAAAACAAGTAATCCATGCGAATACAAATGCAAAAGTGTGTTTGTTTATTTGATCGATCTTTCACGCCATCTTGGAGCGATGCAATTTTTTTGTAGATAGTACTTAGGTAGGGTGATATAGGCTACTTTTTATCCCAATATCTAACCGACTTCCAAAGGGATTGCTTAATAATCTTAATAAGCAGACGTAACAGCAAAAAAAAATTAAGTAATAGTGAAAGACGGAATAATAAACGTTTTTTTCCACAGTTTCAATTATTAAACAGCTACATGTAAATTTTTTGTGTTCATCTCCAAATACATAATCTTTATTTAATCAGTTGACCTGGGTATTGCAGAACAAACCAACTTAGCCGGCAATGGGGCCAAATATATCTTTATATATATAATTCTTGTGTTCGTGTGTTTGTCACTGAACTCCTTCTAGACGACTGGACCGATGTCGATGAAACTTTTTATATGTGTTCTAGGGAATTCGAGAATGGTTTAGATTCACAATTTGATCTCCTGGAAAATGTATTTTCAATTATTTTTTTTAATAATGAGTAGTTGTTGATTTTGGAATGTTTCATATTGGGTCCGACAGACTGCGCTACTATCGAAATTCGAAGCATTAATATCAGGCAATATGAAGTTTGCTGGGTCGGCTAGTCTATTATATAAGCGTAAAACTATTCTCCCTCGGAAACCAGTTTAGATATTAGGATTTAAAGTAGCCTATCTACCTAACTTTTTGTCTATATCCACACACGTCAAAGGACTAACAAACACATAATATTCGAATTTATAATATTAGTACATTATACAAAAATAATATTATACATAGTCGCATAAAATGGACAAGGTATATTTATAAACAGAGAAATATATTATAAAAAAAAAATTGTGCGTGTACTAGCGTACACTCGTAAGAAGTGAAGAAGTGAAACTTCTTTATGACGTTATTTTTCAAAAAATAATTTACTATATGCAACTTTACAGAAATTAGTTAAATAAAGTTTATTTCCAATCCCTGCTCGGCTGGAGAAAGTATACTTCGAGTCACGCGTGGTAAAGATAAGAACAAAGATGGCGCGTAACGGAAAAATGTGACGCGTAAAGAAAAAATGTTACACTAAATTTTTTTCCAACCCCGATAGAGAAGTTTCACAATATCTAAATATAATAGTCAAATGGTATATTTCTAATAACTCGTCACAAAATTTTGTTTTCGACATTTAACCTAGGTTTTACCCTTTTTATCGTCGGCGAAATTCCATTCTAGATACAATTTATATATATATTTTTTTCGACTAGTAATAAGACTAGTAATAGTAAGTTGCCCGGGGTTGGATATGTGTCTGGTTGGCAATAAGCTTGCCGCCTTATGAGACTAGTTTTATAATTAAGTGTATAATAGAATGTAATATCTAGATCAAAGTTATTATTTTACAAACACGTAAGTCATAAATTTCTTAACTTCTACAATTTTTTAAACCAATTTCGAAAATAAAATTAAAATAGCAATAAAATGCCAATCTGACGTAACAACTTTAGCAACAAGTTGCAGTTTTATTTAATTAAAGTTAAAATTAATTTTATACTGTTTTTCATAATATTAGTGCTGATTGTTGGCTCTATTGCAATGAAATCTTAGAATTTCAAACCAAAATTACTAGATTGACACAGAAATAGCTAAAAATAAACTTTATTTATAATTACAGAAATATTTATATATAAAAATGAATCTCTATTTTTCCCGGGTCGGACAACAAAATGAAAATCTGGTTTTTAAATTTTCTAATAAAAAATTGCGTTTCCCGGTATTGGATATGTGTTAAATAAATTATGAGCGTTAGTCAACCGAATGATCACATTAAAAATATCACAAAATATATAAATAATAGAGATTAATAGATATAGTACTTTAGGTTTTTTCTCTTGGTCTTTTTCTTGGTTTTCTCTTGGTCGCTAATTATTTTTTGTTGGGATATTGATTGCTTTAAAGGAATTCAATTTCAATTTATATATGTAATTTATTTTTTGTAAAACAATAATAATAATACTTTACGCAGTGCCAAATAAAAGGTTATACCTACAACACAATGAAGGAAAATTTATTTACTTATCAAACTCCTAGTGTTACTCTGGTTCACTGGCCTTTATATCCGGCAGCTCAAAAAAGGTGAACATAGGTTAAATAGATCATTACAACCGAGACTAATAGTGGTAGAGTGGCGTGCAACTTGTATATTCCGATCCGGAGGGTAAGGTCCTTCCCGTGTTGGTCCGGGCTCCTTTGTAGAATAAACCATCTGCCTTCCTGCCAGCCAGCTCGTAAAAGGCGAGCATATGCTTACCGTCACCAACACCGTGACATCTAGCTAGGTGGTAGAGTTTTTCAGCGACTCTTCCGGATTGGTACCTCCGCCTTACCTATTCTTGCCGCCATAACGTTCGCTTAACAAGTAACGCATTTCGCTGGATAAGATAGCCGGTAAACTTACTTTTGTTAGGAGCCTAACATCCGATTTCTGGTTGGCAATGCACCATTATCTTCTTTGGTGTCTCTAGGTGACATGAATTCCCGTCTATTTGTTTGCCTTCCAATATCATAAAACAAGGATAGCTGGCAGACTTACACAAGTGGTCTAACATACCGGCCATAGCACAGCTAAGCACCTTTAACATCTATGGTGTTAATAGGCTACGTTGTCTCTAGCTAGAGATCCGTGTGCTCATTCTCTATCTTCTCACATTAAAGCTCGAATAATTCTACTAATTCGTATAATTAATTCGTATAATTACCAAATGTGAAATAAATTTTCGTTTTAGCCTACTCTGTTTTTTAACTCACAATCTTAACCGTAATATTATGTTAATTACATTGGCTATGACTAAATTTACATAATACGTAATAAGTAACTCGCAAGTACCATTTGTGTAATGTTTACAGTTAACGGCATATGTACGATGATTTGGATCTTAATTATATTTTAGATAATACGATTATACCATAGAATTATAGAATAAAAACTGTATTTTTTTATGATATTTAGGCAAACAGGCAGTCGGACTTCATGATAGTGATACATTCACCCCGCCTAGAGACACTAAAGATGGTAATGGTGCGTTGCCAACCTGAATCCGGGATGCTAGGCCTCGAGCAAAAGTAAGTTTACTGGCTTATCCTCCAAACTGGAACACGTCAACGGAAAGCGATGAGGATATAGCGTCAGGAATAGGTAAAGCGGTGATATCAATCCGGGCGAGTCACTGCAAAACTCTACCACCTAGTTAGATGTTACGGTGTTAATGATGGTAAGCCTATGTTCGCCTTTTGCGACTTGTCAGGCAGGAAGGAAGATGGTCTATTCTGCAAAGGAGCCTGGAGCAACACGGGGAAAAGAGACTTAAGAAAATGAACTTTTTTACCGTATTGGTCCGGGATTGCTGTGTGGAATAGACCATCAGCCTCTCTGCCTGGCAGCTCGTAAGAGGCGAGCACTAGTAAATATAGGTCACTACCAACAAGCATACTGGTGGTAGGGTGCTATGCAGTAAACTTGCCTGGGTAGAGAGATCCACCGCCTTATCTATTCCTGCTGACATTATGACGCTGACTTGTTCTAGGTAGGGTAGGTCACACAGGCCAAAGGACAGCGACACACCTATAACATCTATGGTATCTATACGCCACGATCATCTCTTAAAAATGAGGAGAGCCAAGTGCTTTTTCGCTGTTTATTCGATTTTTTAGGACGGTATTTTTTAAGAATGGATGAAAGGCTAAGGAAAGGAAATGCACAGTATCGTAGTTATTTAGTGTGTAGTTTAAGATTGATATGGTTAAATCCTGGTAGCCAAAAAGTTCATTTTGCCGTTTCTGCCTTAGATGGCTAGGTTAGGAAATGTTTTTTGCTACAGTAGGGTAAAATTTGAACATGAACTATGTTTTTTTTATTTAATTAAAGTGTTATTTTTAATATAAATTATATTATAATAACAATTTGAGCGCAGTAAAACTGCCAAAAACCGTATGCCGTCTAAGCAAACAAAAATTAAGTACTTTCTTATATTTTTATGGGATCCGGATTTAGTGACAATAGGTAAAGTAAGGTCTTTAAAAAAATAACTTCAAATTAGTTCAAAAATGACAGCGAAATCGATTAACATAAAAAAAATGGTTGCCTGTAAAGTCGGTTTTACGGGCGAAGATTTTACGTGACAACGTATTTTTCTTGGTAGAATAATTATTGATATAAATATTATTAGATTGCACAATAGGAACAAGAATTTGAATGAAAATAAGAATTGCACAAATTTTAATTATAGAAATATATTTTGTTTACAAAAAAAAAGCATTGGCCGGTCCGGCGGGCCTCTCTCTCTCGTTCGGTGACTCATCGTAACGTTACCGGGCGTTACACTTTTTCATGAGTGACTCCGAGCCACAACCTAATTTAAGACGTTGTCACGTCAAAAAATATAAAAGTCAAATATAATATAACCTCTCCCTCCTTTGAAATTGCTTAAAATAAATAAATACCAGATTCTATTAAATATTTGCACACCACAATGTGCTAGAATATGTTGGAATTTTATCGGCATTGTTAAAACATTGAAGAAGACTAACTACCTGCATACAAATCTCAAAAGTCAAAAGTTTTGTGAGTATTTTTAAAAGAAATTAGAAATCAACACAATTATCTTTACTTGTAGTATAACAAGAAGGAACGTATGTATGCGTGTATATTAGCCTACATAATATATCCATATTGGAAGAGAAAACTCTATATGCGCATCCTAGGCCCGTTGGTCTCCAGAAGTTTAAATGCAAAAAGAATATAAAACACGAAAAAGCAAGTCAGAATCTTTACGCCCGTAACCCTAGAAAAGAAGAGGAACAACCAGAGCACCTGCGATTAGCTGAATGTTCTTAGTTCCAGCATGGCACTTCCCGGATAACGTTGTTTTATTGGAATAGTTAAAAAACACACTATAGGTTGCTTTATCCGGGAATAGAAGCCGAGATCTAATGTATTCAACACCAATATTTGTTTGAAACATAGGCAATGAAGATCATTTATATACTATGAAGTGTCAATTATTACTTACAAAAAACGCGGGAAACACAAACACTTATTTGCATCTGTTGACAAAGTTGTTTTATAAAAATAAATCAGTTATTTATAATAACAATTTAATAATGTTTTAAACTTTTATCAATATAAATACATCCAAAAACAAAAAAAATATGATATATTGTATTTAAATTTTAAGAGCTGTTTAGTTGTCTTTCAAAAAGGTTTTTTGACGATTATATATCTTTTATTGTCTGTTATTGGGTTTTTTTTATTTTTAAACCGATTTTAAAATAAATATTTCCAAGGTGGTGCATTGCAACCTAGTCAGGACCTGGAGAAAAATCATGGAAAAATCATGGAAAAATCCTCTATTTTAATACTAAGTCGATATCATGTTTAAATTTAGGTCAGTTTTTATGAGCTTTATTGTATTTAATTAAGTCGTCGAACATGCCGAATGATCCTCTCGAATGTCTAAAACTAGACTTTAGATCACAGATAAATAACAATATTTTTTATATGTGCTAATAGTTTACAAAATCCTTTAGGTAAGTTTGAAAACCGAAACATAACTAAATAAATTTGGATCGATACAAAAAAAATGTAAACTTCCACAAAAAACACACTTTTTAATTTTCCGCCTTCTGAAAAGAACTATTTATATTGGAATATATGTTTATAGAAAAAACTATCGGTTGTCCCAATAAACCCTTTGAATCAAGTATGAGATCTGTTTCTTATAAGATTGGAAAGTTTTTTTTAAAATAAAAAAATCTAGTTTTTAATATCCGTGAGGACTATTCAGCATAATTAAAAGGATTAACGCCTTTAAAGTATTTTGTAGTAGGCAGTTTTCGATTGTTGTATTTTTTCACAAACGCAGAAAACAGAAAACTAAAACGTTTTTATACCTCAATCTTTAAATAAAACTAAATTCAATTAATACTTGTAGGTATACTTTTTATAAGGAAATTAGGTCAATTGTTATCGATAATTCGTGCTTGCAAACAGGTAATTAAGGGTACCGTATTCGTAGACTTAATCATCGTTTAGATTTTTAGAAATTAGGTCAATGTCAATCGTTGATAAGAATATTAAAATAAAAAAGAGTTAAGATTAGAGTAAAAAACAATGCCTGAAAATTTCAAATTTAAGTAAATTGTTAAAAAATTGGGTCAATCATCACTAATCGTTTTTAAATAGAGATTTGACTACTTAATATTAAATGAATGAAGAGTTCAAGAGTATTAGATTTAGCAAAAAAGAGAAAATTTCAAATTTAAGTAAATTGTCAAAAATTAGGTCAATCATTATTAATCGTTTTTAATCAGATATCAGACTACTTAATAAATGTTTATTAATAAATAGTATGTAGTGTATATATATAAAACTTTAAAATCTCAAAACGAGTTCCAATTAAGTAAGAAAGAATTAGTGAAAATTTCAAATTTAAGTAAATTGTTAAAAAATAGGTCAATCGTTACAAATCTTTTTAAATAACGATAAGACTACTTAAATGTTTATGAATTAATAGTTTGTATACATATCAAACTTATCTAACACGGTCGTAATACGGCAAGTAATTTGAACCGATTATGTAAAATACCATGTAATGTTTAACTTTTTAACGACTTATTTATCACATAACTACATCCTTTTTGTGAATGCAATCGGAGATTCTTACGAAATATCGACATTTTTGAGGATATGGAAACAAAAATAATGATTTATGTGATGTAAAGTATAAGTAACAAATATATGTAAATCGGTCAATTCTTTAGCCTGTGAAAGTGGAACGAATAAACAAACTTTCGCAGTGTATTATTATGTAATGTATCACCAAATTCGTTTAATCGCTTATCTCATTTTTTTACTTTTGCATCCTATTCTTTAATTAAAGATTTTTATTTTTTTATAAATTAAATAAAAAATAGTTTATTTGCATATGAATTAAAAATAGATAAAAATATTTAATTGTATCAATTTTGTCTATCAAATTTTTATATACACATGTTTTATTACTTAAAATTACTATTTCTTAAAAAATATTCTTAATAAGGTCCTTAACAAAAAATACTTAACTTTCTATGCGTTGTCTTAGATAATATTTAAGAGAGAGTGATTTACTCAAAACTGCAACATTGGCGTGTAAGTATATCTTTAATATTAAATAGCAAAAACAAACCTCAATAATTTTCCAATTCGAACAGGAACACTATATTTCGTCAGTCACGCGAACTCACTTCCTCGTAAACAACTACAAATGCTGGTGCAATGCGAGGACTTGGATGAACGATCACTTAGCACTGGTGCGCGAGAGCCGGTTGCTTGGCCACTGACACACCACCAACCACCACCGCCGACCGGTAAGAAAGTGGTACAGCCGTTGAGTATATACTGCATAGAGAGCGTACATTGGAAACATGCTGAGCTAACAAAATTTAATATTTTTTTATTATATAATGAAAAGAAAAAGAAAGAAAAGTATGAAAAGTTCATTAGTCAATATCTTATTTATGACGCAATTAATACGTATTTATTGTGCATTTTAATAACTCTAATTAAGCGTTATAGTGTGTTATTATATATATCTCTTTCTTTCTTTTCTATTCAATTAAAAAAGCTATAAGTAAGTCTCTTAGTATTGTAATAAAGCAAGAATAACTCGTATTAGTTCGGAGAACTACAGGCGAAAAATGACAGGATTGGACCTATTAAGATCGGGACTGCAGAGTAGGTAAGTTCCCGAGTAGTTTCAAGAGCTTTAGCACTCCCACCCACTTTGTCACCCACAAAGGAACATTAGCAAATATTTTTTTCTGTTGTTGATATATATTTCTCCCCTTTAGAAAATCTTTCTGTTTGTTCGCTTTCGATCTCATAAAATACTCATATTAGTGTAACCAGTCACTTCAAATTTTTTGCGAATTGATGTCAAAAATTCAATCAGAATTTCCTTACTTAATAAGTTGATTTCTGAAAAAAACAATTAATGTCAAATTATGATTCTGCACACATAATTTACATTATGGATATTCTCGTACATAAATAATTTTATATGTATCTCACACACAAGCAGAATGTAGTTTATAATACACTCTAGATCAAGTTAAACTCTAAGGTCACCACGAATTCATATAAACGTCCTAACATTCTGATATTATGACAACGAAAATATTATGAAACAAGTTGTTATCCTTCAAAGTTGTACTCGGTGTGTTAACCCAGTTCTGCAGTTCTGGCGAATCAGTTTAATTTCACAAAAGCCCTTGCATAAATCGATTTTGCATCAAAGAATTTTCCCTGAGGCCCAGTTAGCCATGGCTTAGAACAGCCGAGTATGGTTACAGACTCTATACAAGCACCAAATTCTAAACGAGTTTAGAGAAAACGAATGGAACGTGTTGGTCCGGGCTTTTTTGCAGAATAGACCACCTGCGTTCTTGCCAGGCAGCTTGTAAAAGGCGAGCATAGGCTTAATGTCACTAACACCGTGACATCTGACTAGGTGGTAGAGTTTCGCACGAACTCGCCCAGATTGGTACCACAGCCTTATCTATTCCTGCCGCCATAACGTTAGTGCTTGCCATTGACGAGTTTCGGTTCGGAGGGTAAGGTAAACTTACTTTTGCTCCAAGCCTAACAGCCCGACCTCAGGTTGGCAACGCACCATTACCACCTTTGGTGTCTCTAGGCGGCGTAAATTTCTCACCATCGGGAAATTCGTCTGCTTGTTTGCCTTCCAATATCATAAAAAAATTAAAAGAATTTTCCCTGAGGCCCAGTTAGCCATGGCTTCAAATAGCCGAGTATGGTTACAGATTCAAAAAAAGCAATGATTCCAAACGGGTTTAGAGAAAACGAATGGAATCCTAAAAAAGGGCCAACCTTACTATTAATTGGAAAACCTTTCGGGTTCTTCGTTTTATTATTATTGTTTTATCGGAAAAAACCTTGAGGTTGCAATTTCAGGTTTTCTATAAATGTAATATGACAGCTTTTTTATATTACAGCCTTGTTACCCTTAACCCCAATGACTAACCATGGGGATCGGGTTCGATTACCGAAGGGGGAGACATTTCTTGTGTTAAATATTAAGATATCTGCATGTCTGGGTTTGGGTGTTTATTAAATTAATTCCAATATCTTTTAATGTATTTTTAAGTATTAGTGTCGTTGACTAACACCTGTGAGACAAGCATATAATTTGCTTACTTTGGGGTCAGGTTCATTTCGTGTAAGATAAGTAAAAAAGTAAGTATTTTCACGCCCACATCCCGGAAGAGGTAGGCAGAGGCACAACCAGGGCACCCACGACTAGCCGAAAACACTACGTCCCACAATATGATAGCTGGCAAGCCTATCGCCAACCAGGCACATATCTAATGCCGAGCAACATTTTTCTTAATTAGAAAATTTGAAAAACCAATTTGTTGCCCGACCAAGGATTCGAATCCCGGACCACATGCAGTCAAGTCTAACACCTGGATCGCTGGATCACAGAGGCGACAAGTAGTCAAGAGTGTCAGATGTCCAGGAATATTCATTTATTTATTTATTACTAGGTGTTCCGCCAAACTTCGTTCCACCCTTTAGACAGATCGCCTCTGTGATCTAGCTGTCTAGGTCTTGGACTTGCATCTGGTCCCGGGTTCGATTCCCGGGTCGGGAAACAAAAAGAAAATCTGGTTTTTCCATTTTTCTAATAACAAAAATGTTGCCTGGGATTGGATATGTGCCCGGTTGGCGATTGACTTGCCACCTATCACATTGAGGGCCTTAACTGTGGGACATAGTGTCTTCGGCAAGTCGTGGGTGCAATGGTTGTGAATCTGCCTACCTCTTCGGGAATATAGGCGTGAAGATGCTTTTTTCCTTCCACCCGTTCAGTTTATACGGGAGAAACTAAAATGTTGTTTTTCCTAGTTTCCTCGTAGTCGAACGAAATAAAAATTTGTTAGTTTATTTAATGGAAGGTCTTTCAGATAATTGGGAAGTTTATTGTAAAAACGTAAACATACATTGTCCATGGCGCTTACTTTGGGGAGTCTTTAAGCCTAAGAACTCACGGAGGGTCGGACGTAGATTGCCTGAATCTCAAGTTTTGCGGGAGATGATTTCAACCGCGACGGCTAGGTGACCGCTGAGCAACATTATTTTTTATTAGTAAATTGGGACCTCATGCAGTTAAGTCCTACAACTGAACCGCTAAAACAAAGAGGGGCCAAAAAAGCTAGTTTAATAACCATAATTAAAAAGGTAGACTAGGTTATGATTTTTCTCGAAAAAAAGGAAATACAATTTAATAAAGTAAGATGTAATAATATCGAAATTAAAATAAAGTTTTATATAAAAATTACGGTAAATAGTATAATATTACATTAAAATGATTAAAAAAAATGACAGATTTCAATGTCTCATTACAGTCACGGTGTTAGTGTAACAGAATCAGGCAGTAATATTAGTATATCTATAATAGAACTGATAATCTTGGTGCTGTAGCCATATAATTAGAGAGTGGAAATATAAACTATTACGCTCAGTAAAGAAATGCAAGTCAGCTTAGGAAATAGAAAGTGTGTAGAAATTTTAAACATATTTTTAAAAAGGCCTATGGTGATCTCTATAATATATTTAAATGAGAAAGAGCATGCTCCGCTGGTTCGGTCATGTGGAAAGAATGACAGATGAAAGATTGACAAAGCAGATATACAATGCGAATGTGGATGGATGTAGGTACCAGGGGAGACCAAGGTTGGCATTTCACTATAAAATCACTCGGGTATTATCCGAGGGTGGTGTCAAAACCATGCAGAACCTCCATGTTTGTGTGGGTAATTAAGGGTAATTAATGTTGAGGAAGGAAGACCGGTCTACCAGGACCATGGGATTTGACGCTCCATACTCTTTGCCGGAGTAAGCAAGGGCATGAAGATATGTATGTATGTATGTACGTCTATATTATAAATCCTTAAAATGATGTGTACTCATTAAAATATAGTAAGTAATCAAAAAAAATTGGGATAATTTATCTTGTATTAAAAGCTAAAATATTTTTTTTAGTTTTTCTTTGTTCGTCTATGTAGTCCAGACGTCCGGCAATGGATTTGACTTCAGGAGGTCGGGGATTCGATTCCTAGGTCAGACTATAGAGGTGATAAAGTCTACTTAAAA
Organism: Calephelis nemesis; assembly: GCA_002245505.1. Lineage (NCBI taxonomy): Eukaryota > Metazoa > Arthropoda > Insecta > Lepidoptera > Riodinidae > Calephelis > Calephelis nemesis. Next base: position 90,943 of record NJDD01006443.1, on the reverse strand, counting down.
AAAATATCTTCACGTCTATATCCCCGAAGAGGTAGCCAGTAGGCAGAGGCACAAACAGGGCACCCACGACTACACGACTACACTACGACCTTAAATACAAAAAACAATAAATTGTGGTAACATGAATCCACCAATTAGGAATATCTCAATATTTATTGAGGCATGGTGTCTCTTAACACTTATTTAAGAGTAAGGTCCTCATATTTTTTTACGTGTGGAAAATTCCCCCGGATACCCGCCGCTCTCGGGGGAGAGCAGCAGGTTATGTCGGACTCGAACCGACAAAAACCCACACGATGACCTTCCTGCTGCCCGGCTAGGAGCGAGATGGGGGATGGCATTCACCATCTCGCTCCGCGGCTACGGCCCTGTCCTTACCGGGCCTCCTCCCGCACTGAAAGAGGAGCGACTCCGGCCACTGGAGTCGCCCCTCAGAAGTGCGAGGCCGCGCTGGCCCCAACTCCCCCCGGCAGCCCCGCATCGGAGTCCTCATATATTTTATTATTGTGTTATGGTTGTTAGTCAGCAATACGACTACATAAAAATACTTAAACGACTATCAGTACAAATTTAACAAACACCCAGACTAAATGCATATTTACAAATGCCGGTCCCCTTCGGGAATCGAACCTAAGCCTCGCGGTTAGTCGCGGTGAGGCGAGCTCGCTAACCACCCAGCCATCGAGGTTGTAATTATAAATAATAGGTAGTTGAAAAGAGTAGAATTTCAGTAAAATCAGATCTGATATAGTATACTGAGACACCAAGTAAGGACACAAGCATTCACCACATGTTCCAATTAGTCACCCAGGCTTGAAGGATCTTCGTGATCTTTTTAACCTAGTTCAAAAATAAGAGAAGGTTCTCAATTCGGTTTTTCGATGTATGTACATCGATTTGTCCGAGGTTGCTGGAACGATTTTCGTAATGATTTTTTGTTTGATACGGAATAGGTTTGAATTGGTCCAATAAAAAAATAATTCAAGTAAGCCCATTAATTTTTATTTTATGAGCATTATTTACCTATTTTAGGTACCAATGCCGATTTTGCCGAATGCCGATGAATGCCGATGCCTGAAGAGGTAGGAAGGGGCACAACCAGTGCACCCACAACTAGCCGAAGACACTAAGTCGCACAATGTGATAAGTGGCAAGCCTAACGCCAACCGGGCACATATCCAATCTAAAGCAACATTTTTTTTATTAGAAAATTGAAAAAAACTTCAAAAAATCCAACAAAGACAAATTTTTGAACATTTGAACACGGTTTATTATTACTTTTTAATGGACCATAGATTACAAAGTTTTTATGTCAAAACAGTTTACCGAAGAAAACTTGTGCAATCAAAATGGCGTGGCACAGAACATTACTAAACTGTGGTTTCTCCCTAAAAAGGAGAAAGTAATTTAAAAGCAATGTTTTTTTTATGATACTAAAAGGCAAACAAGCTGACGGATTTCCTGGAGGTAAGAAATTCACGCCGCCTTGAGACACTAAAGGTGGTAATAATGCGTTGCCAACCTAATGTTGGGATGTAAGGCCTCGAGCAAAAGCCCTTCAAACCGGAACATGTCATTACATTATGGTGGCAGGAAGAGATGAAGCGGTGGTACCAATCCGGGCGAGTCGCTGCAAAACTCTACCACCTAGTCAGATCTCACGGTTTTAGTCACATTAAGCCTATGCTCACCTTTTACGCAGGCAGGAAGGCAGATGGTCTATTCTGCAAAAGAGGCCGGACTAGCACGGGAGGAAATGTCAAGAGTTATGCAGTTTACGTAGATTCAAGCAGAGAACCTCTTGAAGAGTTCTTAGTTACGTCAAAACCAATAGTAAAACCATATCTGACGTCCAGGCTTGATAATTATTTCCCCGTGTTAGTCTGGGCTCTTCAGCAAAATATACCATCTTCTTCCTGTGTCAAGCAGTTCGTAAAAGATGAGCATAGGCTTGCCGTCATTAACACCGTGACAACTTACTAGGTGGCAGAGTTTCACAGCGACTCACCTGGCCTTGCCTATTCCAGCCGCTATAATGTCAGCGCTTGCCGTTGACGCGTTCCAGTTCGGAGGGTAAGGTAACCGGAAACTTACTTTTGCTCGAGGCCGTTAGGCCCGGCCTCAGGTTGGCAACGCACCATTACCTCCTTTGGTGGTTTAAATTTCTTACCACCAGGAAATCCGTCTGCTTGTTTGCCTTCCAATATCATAAAAAATTAGTATTTTAGTAAATTAGGACATCTACAGTTAAAACAAAACAATTGATATTTCCTATTATTTGTTATGTTTCCTTGAGATTTAATGTGTATTTTAAAAGATAAATAACATCTATCGTAGGGCTTTTGATATAAAAAACAAGGGCACCAGCTAATGTTTCCTGAAATGTAAATTGGTAGGTAAGACTAAATTTTAATATTCTTCGTTACATTAGTTCCTGTTTATAAATTATCGAGATATTAAAAAGTATCTTCACGCCCATATCTCCGAAGAGGTAGGCAGAGGCACAACCACGGCTCACACGACTAGCCGAAGACACTAAGCTCCATAATATGATAGCTGGCAAGCCTGTCGCCAACCGATCCCAGGCAACGTACTCTTTATTAAAAATTTAAAATACACATTTTCTTTTTTTCGTTTCCGTATCCGGGGATCGACCCCGGGACCTCAATTAGTTAAGTTCAAGACCTTTGGCCACAGAGACGTAGAGGATTTTAAGGCGTCTTAAGAACATTCTTGCTGTATTTTCCAACATTTTTTCCTGTGATGGTTTTTTTTTATGACATTGGAAGGCAAACAAGCAGACGGATTTCCTGATGGTAAGAAATTCCCGCCGCCTAGAGACACCAAAGGTGGTAATGGTGCGTTGCCAACCACAAGCCGGGATGTTAGGCCTCGAGCAAAAGTAAGTTTACCGGCTACCTTACCCTCCGAACCGGAACACGTCATGACGTTATGGCGGCAGGAATAGGTAAGGCGGTGGTACCAATCCGGGTGAGTCGCTGCGAAACTCTACCACCTAGTCAGATGTCACGGTGTTAGTGACGGCAAGCCTATGCTCGCCTTTTACGAGCTGCCTGGCACAGGAAGGCAGATGGTCTATTCTACAAAGGAGCCCGGACCAACACGGGGGTCCGGGCTCCTTTGCAGAATAGACCATCTGCCTTGCTGTCAGGCAGCTCGTAAAAGGCGAGCATACCGTCACTAATACCGTGACGTCTGATTAGGCGGAAGAGTTTCGCAACGACTCGCCCGGATTGGTACCACCGCCTTACCTATTCCTGCCGCCATAACGTGAGTGCGTGTCATTGACGTGTTCCGGTTGGGAGGTTTAGGTAGCCGGTAAACTTACTTTTGCTGGGGGCCTCACATCCCGGCTTCAGGTTGGCAACGCACCATTACCACCTTTGATGTCTCTCAAATCAAGCTAAAGTTTATTGTGATAAAGTGCAACAATTATTTCTAAAACAAGTGTGTATACAACGGAATTCCACTAAATGCCGACGACGAAAAATACTAGAGACGATACATATATTTTACACAGAGTATGCAATAATACAGAAATGCTGTTGTACACTCTCCACCCCGAGAAATACATAAACCTTGTTTCTGGGAACTATATGCAGATTAAAGACATGGGATTCGCTCATAAATAAATTAGCGATTTTGGCAACTACCTTCTAATACATAAGGACGATTTTAATTTGTATTTATAATTCTGGAACTTCAATGCCGGAATATTCAACGATCTTGTGGTCACAGCGGCAAAGGCTTTGAATATTGTATGATGAGATTCATTTCCTACTGCATTACAAAGAGCTACGACAAGGATATCTTGAGAATTTTCTTATTGTTTGGTTTAAGCTTTTCGGCATTTTCATGTAGGGTTGTCAACTTCTCGAACTTATGTTTAGGTTAGGTTCCAAATTTGACAACCCTACATTTAACTAAGTGTAATAAGTGTTACAAATTATAACCTTGGCAAAATTAAGACGTGGTTCGCAATAAAAATAACAGTTCACAAATAACTTATTTGTTTGACACTGAAATGTATTTAAAACCATTAAAATATAAAAATTGCCAATATTTTCCTCTAATTTTAATGCCTCATAAAAAAGAACTTCTCTATTTTTTTCCGTATAAGATTGAAATAAGATTGAAAATCTTGCTGTGCATGACGAGACATCGTCTCTACAGAGTAAGCCATTCTTTCATGGGCCTATGTATACAGTTCTACAATAAACTTGCTGAATATTTAGCAGATAAGACTGCTTGGGATTAATTGCTCCTTATACCAATCTCTTATAATATATAATGTATTATTACATAAATTATTGTAAATATATTTTAAAGTAAAAAAAAAGGACAAGCCCGCTGAGTTTCTTGCCGGATCTTCCCGGTGTGCGGCCGCTTTGCGATCTGGTGGTAGATTTATTATTATATAGACCCGTCACAAGTGCCTCTTGTAGGTTTATGTGAAATAAGGATGATTTATTATTATTATTAATTATAAATGTGTGTCTATCTGTGGCATCATAACTTTTGAACATATAGACAAAAAATCCGTATCGTAATCGGTCCATTCATTCTAGTTCTCGTTAAAGTTCTTGGGCCCATCAAGCTCACCCATGAACAACACTGGATAATTTCAACCAACCAATGAACAAATAAAGTAAAATGCGTAAATTTATGTCGAAAGTAAACCGATTTTTACATTTTTAAATTGAATGTTTTTAATCGAACACATCCCAGAAAGGATGAGTTTTAAATATTCAAACAAAATTAAACAAATACCCTTAGGGTACAAAACAAGAGTTTTTTAAATGTTCACTTACTGATTTTTATAGATCTTTTTACAGAATAAAATTCGATTAGTTGATACAACAAACCGTCAAATCTCTGCATTTTCGGGTCTGGGTGTTTATTAAATATATTCTGGTTATCAATTTAAGTATTTCCATGTATTGGTATCGTTGGCTAACACCCATAACATCAGCATATAATTTTCTTACTTTGGGGTTAGATTTAATTTGTGTAACTTGTCCAGGGATATTTATTTATTTTATTTGTTCATTTATGTAATTGTGAATATCGATTTTTTTACATAGAAGCTCCTGACCTGACCTGGGGAATGGGGATTCATTTATTTTATATAAAACTTATTTTTTTAGATAGGTTAGTCACGAAATTAATCCTACAAATACGAAAGTTTTTATGTTAGCTTGTTACTTCTTGCCGCAAAAATTGCGTAACCGATTTTCATGAAATTTGGCTCACATACACATAACTTGGATTAACACATAGAATAGTTTTTATCCCGAAACAATTGTTGTTTTTGTGGGACCAACCGCGGGCAACACCGATGGCAACAGCTAGTCTTCTAATAAAAATAACGTTGCTCGGGATTAGATATATGCCCGGTTGGCAACTATTAAATTGTGGGACTTGGTATCTTTGGCTAGTTGTGGGTACCATGGTTGTGCCTCTGTCAGTAGCTTCGGGGATATAGGCGTGAAGACACTTACTTGCTTTATAATATGTAGATATTCTTAACATTTGGAAAAAGGATACTTTTTATCCTTAAAAATGTTCTTTGGGGACTATTAACTTCGCGGGCAAGAACTATTTCTAGATACTTTTGGAATAAAACTTGTAACCACAAGGGTAATTCAACAGATAATTGTTAGCTTACTTATTGAATATAATGCTATATGCACACCTTTCTCTAAGTAATATTAACTAATCCTACTAGTCATAAGATATTTTACTTAGGTCATACTGAAAATTTCTGGACTCGGATACAGAAGATTAAATAAGATGTGTCCCCCCCGTGTTGGTCCGGGTTCCTTTGCAGAATAGATCATCTGCCTTCCTGCCAGGCAGCTCGTAAAAGGCGAGCATAGACTTACCGTCACTAACACCGTGACATCTGACTAGGTGGTAGAGTTTCGCATCGACTCACCCGGATTGGTACCATCGCCTTACCTATTACTGTCGCCATAACGTCATGACGTGTTCCGGTTCGGAGGGTAAGGTAGCCGGTTAACTCACTTTTACTCGAGGCCTAACATCCCGGCCTCAGGTTGGCAACGCACCATCACCACCTTCGGTGTCTCTAAGCGGCGGAAATTTCTTACCATCAGGAAATCCGTCTGCTTGTTTGACTTCCAATATCATAAAAAAAATTTATCAAAATGTATTCCCCTTACTATTTAAACATTAAGTGAAGCAGTGGATCCAGTCTTGATACACTGTGATACAGTCTATAACATCAAATTAATTTTACACGTTAACGTTAGTTCACGTTATTAATAAGACGGTATATGTTTAGGTAATTAGTCTATTGTTGATACCATATTCTAAGAACATGAACTATCTGGAACATCAAAAACTAACTATAAGAGGGTTCAAAAAAAACGACAAAAGACTTTGAGAAAAGGTAGGTTCCCCTTGCGCTACGCTTGGCTCGTCTTGCCGGGGGCATTACCGTGCTCCCGGATCAATTACTTGAAAAAATTCGATAAGTACAAGGTAGCTTTCAGTGCAAACTAACTAAAATGTGGTGCTAACGACATAACCATCGCTGCAAAAACCCGTTCAAACTCTGCGAGCAGAATATCTTATGGCTAGTGACGGCACGGCGAAATTCTACGCAAGGGCTTGCAGTTTGCAAAATGCATCTAGCTAGGTATGTTAAAAGGAAACGATTATTTAAAAAAACGATTATTATTTTAGAAATACCGATTTTTATTCATCGATTTAGTAATAGGAAATAATCGATTTTCTATAAATCGATTTTGAGATTTGCTATTTGACAACGTAGATTTGAACCACTAAATAGGTTATGTATTTCATACTTTCGCATTATACTTTTGATATTTCAATAGCAGTATTAAATTTAAATTACTTGTTCTATTGCCAAATAATTGGTAAAGAGAAGTATTTTTTATTTTAATTAAATGAATTACAAGTATTTTTCGTATTAAATTAAAAAACTTAATTACCCGGTATTTGATTAAAATAACTGGTACCGGGGTTGCGACCCCGCATTTGGAAAACACTGCTCTGTTCTACATAGATTTTTATTTCAATTAAACAAATTATTCGTATATTTTTAATTAAGGGGTATTTTATAAGAATGGTCCGGTACCGACCCGACAATTGAGAAACGCTGGTCTATTCTACACAGGAGACCCGAACCAACACGGAGGAAAAGTTTTTTGTAATCCGCTCAAAATCGCTGGAAGGACACAGTAAGTCCGCTTTACGTATATAATCCTTTGGGACGCTACGTTAGCTGTTACTACACATTAGATAGGTAAGCCTTTTGGGACCCATTTATATCGATACATACATGTATGTGGTCTTCAATTCACTTCCTTACTCTCTGTTATGTGTCAAAGTTGCTAGACATTTAATTTAAGCACTTCAATTTATCCTTACATATTTTTTAACTTGTCCCTGCGAACTTTTCAGCCGTTCAGTTTGTACGAAAAAAATAAAATGTCTCTGCTTTTTCCCCACATTATTTTTAAAACCATTCCCGGACAAATAATTCAAAACCAAAGTTAGCCAAATCGGTCTACTAGTACCTAACTTACTTATGTGCGTACATGCAGACAAAAGTTAAAGCTAAACCACATAAAACAAAAATTGTAACTTTGACTTGTTTGGTCGTGTGTGTCTGTCTGTGGTGTCGGAGTTCCTAAACAATTTTGATATGATTTTTAAATACCGACGCAAAACGAGGGGTTTTTTGTTAGAAAGCTAAAGAGATCGAGATAACTCTTAACGTTGTTGAACATTTTTAATTGATGTTTATTATAATATATAACACGACAAAATATAAAAAGAAAAAAAAAACAACTGGACAATGTTTCAATATGACCGCACAATCCCTATGTGAAAAAAGTTTCATTTTGACTGAAAAATACCCATTAACAAAATGATCCGCCATTTATTGAATTATTTTTGTTACAAAAAATGTGATAAATGAAGAACCGCTGGACCGATTTTATGCAAACTTCATATAAACCATCTATTAAATAGTCAGACCAAAGCCTAAACATTTAGTTTGGATAAGTGAGCCCGTTCTTGAGTTATAAGTTTACAACGAAAAGTGGCATTGATTTATATATATATATATATAGATTTATAAATACAACCTCTCTAAAATAATGTTTGTTTTATTGAAAAGAAAACTGGGACCTCATATAATCAACGCAAAAATTGGTGAACTAGACCACACAGGCGATAAAGTTAGGAGAATGTCTGTCGATGACAACTTTTTCCCGTGTTGGTCCGGGCTCCTTTGCAGAATAGACCATCTGCCTTCCTGTCAGGCAGATCGTGAAAGGCGAGCATAGGCTTCTCGTTACTAACACCGAGACAATATACTAGGTGGTAGAGTTCCGTAGTGACTCGCCCGGATTTGTACCACAGCTTTATCTATTTCTGCCTCCTTAACGTCATTGCTCGCCACAGACGTGTTCCGTTTCAGGGGTAAGATAGGCGATAAACTTAATTTTGCTCGAGGACTATCATCCCGACCTCAAGTTGGCAACACATCACTACCACCTTTGGTATCTCTAGGCGGCGTGTTTGCCTTTCAATATTATAGAAAAACATAAAAGAGAGTCATAGCGAAAATCTACCACTTATTTATGGTAACACATTTGTCCTCGATCGATACTTTAATAGTTCAAATTATAGCCCGAAGTTCGAAGAATTTTTCCAATATCCCGTATAAAATGAAGTGCCATTTACACCGTGAAATATCAAGTATCTATGCCTATATAATGTGGAGTTCATTACCGAACCATGTGCGGCAACGTTATTACGGAAGCAGGGCGTTAGACGAGACTAGAGTAACCACACGCGTGTGGTGTCCACGGATTTATCCCTCTAAATTATTTTTTTAATCCCTATTATTTATTTATTAAACACTTTATTGCACATAAAAGCGACAAGGCGAGCTAATCTCTAACTAAAGAAATTTCTTCCAGCCAATGCAAAAAATGAAGCTGTCAAAATAAAATGGAAAGCATCGTGTACAAAAAAATAATTGACTAAACTAACTTATTATGTCTTGAACTTGGCTATGTTTTTCCAAAATCCGTTGAAATAAAAAAAATATTGGTAGCAGTATTTTTGTAAGAAGCATGATCTTCGCACGTGTGGACAAACTTCTATGTTTTTAATTATCTCAGACAACAACTCAAACTTACTGACTGACTGTTCTTATATTGTTCTCCCCCTTTCTATCAAAGTACTATGACAAGCAAGATGTTATCGGATAGATGGAGCTCCCAAGTCGACCGAAAAATCGTGAAAAAGTAGACCTGGTAAAATGTTCTCCGACACCCAACCGAAACTGCGGTAATTACCAAAACAAACCAAAAAATTGAAAAATGAGAAACAAAGCCGTTGTATGTGACCTTCAGTGATTTTCATTTCGCCGACCAGTATAGTTACATGTATATTAGTTTTATTTTCAAACTTGAGAGCTGCTCCACAGTCTGAGTCCAGGCAACGTTCAATGTTAAGTACACTTACTACACAGAAGTAGTATAAAGTTTTTCGTGTCCACTTTGTTGGCACGTATGTTAATAATGTACCTACTCTAAAGTGGTGATTGAATGTCGCGTATGAATTTGAAACTAAGTAAATTTTTGTGGCATTATATACAATTTTGTTCAGTTAAACTCATGAAGAAATAAATGTATCGCATATTTCCTCTTTCTCGGCAAATCTCATATTCGTAAAGAATTAGTACCTCTGTTGAGTGAAATTAGTCGATTTTGGTGGCATTTTGTTCAATTTTGTTTATTGAAAATGCAAAAATCAAATAATCATAAAGAAATCAGTCCACTGTGTATTTTCTCGTTGTCGCCAAATCTCATTAAATGAGCTTGAGTAAAAAGGTTACCGCTTTACTCAAAATGTTGACATGATTCTCTATGACGACTTAAAATTAAGTACTTTTTAAGAATTTAAGCCCGATTTCGTTAATGGTGGTAACATGATGCAAACTTAAACTTGGCAAATGCTAAAGCACACCCCAAAAGCAAAAACAATAAAATGACACACCAAGAAATATACTGTATCTTTAAAAAACCATATGAGTTTGTCTTCGGAAAATCAAAGATATTAAGGAAGAAGGAAGTGATTCAAGTTTAGGATAATCATAAGCCCAATTATTGCGGTTTTTACCTTAGGAGAAAATTTATTTGTTTTTGCATTTTTCTTAATCATAATAATTGTGAATTCCCCAACATTTTTATTTACCATCGTAAATATAAAATGATGATTACAAACACAGTTTGGACTACATTACGAATACAAGAATTTTTATAATAAGAAAAACCGAAAACTATAGTAGTATAATGGTGCCAGTATCATGTTTGTAATAGGACCAGAAACCATACTTTGACTCATTAAAAATCACAAAAACCCGACTTCAATAAAGAGAAAACCTGCTTTCAAAAATGTACAAATTTCTTCATCCAGAATTATAAAAAGTTTTAATTATTAGCGGAAAAGTTTTACAATATGGTCTTATTTATAATTTTGTTTTAACTTATTTTAGCCTATTTGGGTTCACAAATAAATAAATAATTAGTGAATGTACCTGGACAAGTCACGCAAATTGAATCTAAAGTTCAAAATAAGCAAATTATAAGCTTGTGTTGTGGATGTTAGACAATGACTCTAATACATAGAAATACGTAAATAGATACTTATCAGAATAAATTAAATAAACACCCAGACCTGTACATGGCGACATCTAAATGTTCATCCCAATCGGGAACCGAACCTGAGCCTCGCAGTTAGTCGGTGAAGTTAGGCACACGCCTATAGTCCCTGGACCAATGAGGTGATCAATGCGACAAATTTACGAATTTTATTCAATTAAAAAGTTTTATGATAACACACTTTGAATAACATACATATCCATACATATACATATCATATATAAAAAGTTCCTTTTTTTGGAACTCAGTTTAAAAGTTCGATTAATTAAGCAAAACAAAAACGCTACCTTCAAATCACTAATAATTTTCAGTAATATATTCGTTGTTAATAGCCAGAGTATTATTATTCGCATTTTCTAGATATTTATTTTGAGTTGTAAAAATTCTTATCAAAATTTGAGTCCTAGTTATTTCATTACAGATGGTAACCCTAGTCAAGAGATACCTTCAGTGATCTCAAACCCCTTCACATTAGCGTTATCGATTTCGTTTCTTTTCATAGAATTCCCCGCATGTGGGGATCTAAAATATTTCGTATTTGATAAAGTAAGTATCTTCACGCCCGTCTTCCTGCAGAGGTACATCCCACAATGTGATGTGTGACAAACCTTTTTTTTATGATTTTGGAAGTCAAACAAGCAAACGGATTTTCTGATGGTAAGAAATTCACGCTGCCTAGAGACACCAAAGGTGGTTTCGAACCTGAGGCCAGGGTGTTAGGACTCGAGCGAAAGTATGTTTATCGGCTACCTTTTTCTCCGAATCAAAACACGTCAACCGCAAGCACTGACGTAATGGCGGCAGCAATAGGTAAGGTAATGGTACCAATTCGGGTAAGTCGCTGCAAAACTTTACCACCTAGTTTCATGTCACTGTGTTAGTGACGGTAAGCCATAGGCCTTTTCTGAGCTGCTTGGCAGGAAGGCAAATAGTCTATTCTACATAGGAGCCCGGACCAACCAGATGATTATCGGATACGGGTAAAGTAGTTTTTGAAGTAAAAACTGAACTGCTATAATTGTATACTTTGTGTAATGGGTAAAAAATGTTAAACTCGCGTCAGGACACGTAACATGACCGAAAATTCGTTAGACGGAGTGAGAGTGAAACCACTGTATGTTGTCGCCGCATTTCATACTGTGTACATCAATGCCAACGGTATAACGCCCGCGGTAACATTTATTACCTGCCATGACAAAACTTTTTTCTGACATTTTTTGACCATCGTAAAGAATGAGAAATTTTAGCGTATCTTTATATTGTATGTTTACCTGTTAACTCCTAAACGAAAAAGGGAAGTTTTATGAGCTTGATGTGTATGAGTGGATGTGTGGATATGCGTGTGTGTGGATGTGTGCGTGCGTATGTGTGTGTATTTATGTAGCATTATAACTCTCAAACAAATGAAATGATTTCAATGGGAATTTTTTTGTTTAGTTCCTAAATTAAGGATAGGTTCTATTGAAGGTCATTAAAAATAATTTAACTTACCGGTATACAACGGTATAACAGTATAAAATGTATAAAATTTGCCACACTTATAGTTTATATGTAGGAGAAGTGTAGAATGTTAATATTTTTCAATAATAATGCTTGTAAAGTACATTAAATCAATAAATAAAACGTTACCCACACTACCATTCATTTGACACACACAAACAAACATATTGACGATAACGATAAAAGATCACAGGTGGCGCACTAAAAAGTTTGGAAACAAAGTAGTTGTTCTTGAGAAATAGATGACATTTTTATCAACAAGATATTAAAATTTATTATGGTGGAATTTCGTCCAATGGGCGACCACTAGTTAGACATAAATGTACACCACAGGCTAGTAAAAGAACTACACGATTTGCATCTTTGTATAATTTTTTTGATTAAGTTTAAATAAACAATTAAAATAGATACACTTCCGTATTATTCACATTCAAAATTCAAATTATATTTTAAAGGATCATTCAAATCACACTAATTCAAGGTGATATTTAATAAGCTTCTGATTTCTTATTTACGATTTTTTACATTATTAATTTATTTTAATTAACGGAATTATTTAATTTACTGGCTATAAGATAATATAAATAAGATACGTAGTTATTTGTAAAACAAATTGGTATATATGAATAATATAAAGTTTACAAGGTCAAGTAAGTTTCGGTTTCGGGTTTGGTCGATGTCAGGGCCGAAGATTCGTTTTCGGTTTCAGTTTGGGCTGTAAATCATGTTTCGGTCAGTTTTTGATACAAACACAGTCAAAATACACAAAACTAACTTGAATTTCAACATTGTATAATGGAAACAGTTAAACAGCTATACCAGACTGTCTGTCTGTTTCTCTTTTACGGTCACAACGCTGCACCGATTTTGATTAAGTTTAAAAATATAAATTATAGATCCAAGTTCAAAAATTGCTTCCGTTTTCTGAAAAACTTAAACCAAGTACTACATGGGATATAAAATTTTGTATGAAAATCCATTCTACGCTAACGTATTCAAGGGCAAGTAGCTAGGATATGAACAATTTCAGTGTCTTTACGCCCATACCACTGAATAGGTAGGCAGAGGGACAACCAGGGCCCACGGCTAGCTGAAGACACACAATGTGACAGTTGGCAAGTCAATCCCTAACCGGCCATTAATCCAAACCCAGACAACGCTATTTTTTAATAAATTAAATGATATTTTTTTAAACAATTTAAACATCGTCAAACTACCTAAATTAACTTTAATTCAATGTTATATCTTTGTAAACAATTAAATAAGACCAGCATGACTGTAAAAAAGAACCATCACATTTCGATTAGGTACTTTACGTTTTTTTTTTTCATATAATAATATGGCTAACGAATTAATGAAAAAGTATTTAGCATTCATTATTAATTATTATGCGTGGTCTAACAAAAACAAACTTTAAATGACATTTAAAGAAACATGCTTTTATAGCTAGCTGAAGTAAAATAACTATCTAACAGTTTAAAAAACAAACTAAAAAAATTGCTTTTAAAAAGTAGGAAATAATTTTCTGTAAGTTAAAAAAATATCGCCTGTGTGGTCTAGCGGTTCGGTTTAGCTGTGGTAGGTGATGGACTTGACTGCATGAGGTCCCGGGTTCGAATGAGGGTCGGGTAACAAAAAGAAAGTTTGGTTTTTCCAATTTATAATAAAAAAAAATGTTGCTCGGGATTGGATATGGGCCCGGTTTGCCACCTATCACATTGAGGGACTTAGTGTCTTCGGCTAGTCGTGGGTGGCCTGGTTGTGCCTCTGCCTACCTCTTCAGGAATAAGGGCGTGAAGATACTTAAAAAAATAGAATTGTTTACAAAGATAACATTGAAATTAAAGTTAATTTGGATAGTTTGACTATTTTTAAATTGTCTTAAAACAAAAGCGTGTTTTTTTAAGTTTTTAAACTATTAAGTATTTATTTTATATTTTGTAGTGTTTATCAGTGAAAATTTTATTTCATTGATCAAAAGATTGATATTTTCTGATCATGATGATATGACATTTCTACATTTAAGTGTCTCGTCCTCGGCTCGTGTTATGTGTGTATAGTTTGAATACGGTCCGACCTTTAAAAATGGTTGAAAAGCACTTTCTAAGATTCATTTGCGTAGATGAATAGAAAATAACAAATTTACTAAAAACGTGTTAAAAAGAAACCAAAATACATGTTGAGTTACAAAATTTCTTCGTTTTTTCGTCGACAGACAAAATAGATTATGAAATGAACAGCACATTAGATAAAAAAGTGAAACGGATAATACAAGTTTTTTTATTGCATGTTACGGCTTTCCTGATGATAAGAGACTAGCTTCCACCCGCGACTTCATCCGCGTAGAATATAGCCGATAGCCTTCCTCGTTAAATTGGCTATCTAACACTAAAAGAATTTTTCAAATTGGACCAATAGTTCCTGAGATTAGCGCGTTCAAACAAACAAATTCTTCAGCTTTATAATATTAGTATAGATAACCGTGGCCTATATATTCACCATTTATTATAGGTGGGTCCTGTGGCCGGGATGCTAGATCTATTGTGTAACTATTGTGCAAGTCTACTAGCTACCCTATCCTCCAGACCGGAACATGACACTGCCATTATAGCAGCTGGAATTGATAGGGCGGCGAACTCTGCCTGTGCAAGTCTATCACCCTAATCTGTGCTCG
>NJDD01006443.1:39363-51263 GCA_002245505.1 Calephelis nemesis | reverse complement strand
CCGCCGTGCCGCCCGCCGCGCCGGCACCCGTGCCCGTGCCCGTGCCCGTACTCACCGACGACTCCGACGCCGACCGCGACAGGGACTCGCTGTTCGACCCGATGCTGTTTACAAATTACATATATCAATCATCTTAACAATTTGCACGACGTCACTAGAGATGAAATAATCTATACTATAATCTATATATACGTGATGCCAAAACTTTGGACCCCTTTTTACGAAAATTGCGCGGACGCAGGAGCATATTAGGAACACTTATAGTTTATGTGTAGAAGAAGTGCAAAACGCTAATAATTTTTCAATAATAATGCTTATAAAGTACATTAAATCAATAAATAAAACATTACCCACACTACCATGCATTTGACACACACAAACAAATATATTGATGATAGCGAAACCAGATCACAGATGGCGCACTAAAAAGATAGGAAACAAAGTAGTTGGTCTTGAGAAATGAAGATGGCGTTCTTATCAACAAAATATTTAAATTTATTATGGGCGAATTTCGACCAATGGGCGACCACTAATACTTATAAAATAATAATAAATTGGACTCGCATACATATTATATATTGTTACAAATTTTCTATAATAAATTGACCTTCGTATAATTAAGTATTATAGTGTGTCAAGCCGTTCAAAATAGCGTGCCGCTAGTATAGCATGTTGACACTTGAATGCCTTTGGTACTGGTAAGAGTCGAAGGTTGTTTTAGGACACGCAACATAAATTGTGGCAAGCGGCGACGTGTCACGACGGAGTATACTCTGACTCTCCGTCAGTAATCCTCAAACTTCCGAAACAGTACAGCATCTGTGGGTTGTGCAAATGAAAGAGATCTAAGAGAGTTCTCCTATTAACATATTGAGTTCTTTGGCTACGGGTGATAAGTTTCCATGGAACATACCTGGTGGCCTGCATAGGCGTCGCTCCATTAACCCTGGCGGCTGCGTGTATGGGCGGCGCACACACTTGACTGTTCGCCTCCGCCAGCAACTCCTCAAACTTCTGCAGCTGTACACGGAGCTTCTTTAGTTTATCACAGCATTCGTTTAATTGTCCTGTTAAACAAAAAACATAATTAAATTCTCCCGTGTTGGTCCGGACTCCTGTCCAGAATAGACCCTGCCTCCTTGTCAGGCATCCTGTAAAAGGCGAGCATAAGCTTATCGTCACTAGCACCGTGACATCTGACTAGGTGGTGGTTATGCAGCGACTCGCCCGGATTGGTTCAACCGCCATACCTATTCTTGTCGCCATAACGTCAATGCTTGCCGTTGACATTTTCCGGTTCGGAAAATAAGTTAGCTGATAGACTTACTTTTGCTCGAAGCCTAACATCGGTCTCAGGCTAGCAGCGCACCATTACCACCTTTGGTGTCTCTAGAGAGCGTGAATTTTATTACCATTGGGAAATCTGTCTGCTTGTTCGCCTTCCAATACCGTAAAAAAAAACAGACCACTGGCAGTAAAATGTAGTTAAGCAACTTTCTCAGGCAGGGGCCCAATTCTAGAGCCAGCACTTGTTTCTTTGGCTTTACTCGGTTTAATGCCCAGTGTTTCGTTTATATACAACAAATACACTTCTGATTGAGCGATTTTGATAAAATATAACTTATTGTCGTGGGTGCCTCGGTTGTACCTCTGCCTACCTCTTCGGGGATATGGGCGTGAAGATACTACTATATCAGTTGATTTGATAAAAATTAAATTTAACTTTTACAATATCGAGCGAACAAAGTACCTAATAAACAAAAAATAATTTTAGAGTATACTAAGCACAGTCTGTACCGTCTCAGGACATCCCCAACACCGTATGAGTAATACCCATATTTCAAAATGGAACACGTCAATGTCGAGCACTGAAGATATTGCAGCAGAAATAAGGAAGGCAAAGACATTGGACGAGCCGTTGTAGGATTATATCACTTCATCTTGCTAATTGCAATAAATACATGATCCGACAATATAAATTACTAGATTATTCCACAAAAGAGCGATGGAATAGTTGTATCCCTACATAAAACAAAAACCACATAAATAAGCCTCACATACCTTCCACAGTCATTGGATCTCCTAGTGTTGGGTTCGATTCATAAACTCCCTTCATTTTCATAAGGCCTTCCATCGCAGCTGTCTCTTGAGCAACCTGAAATTAATAATATTATCTTGAGGCTATTGTGTTTCTTTTGGAGTGTTCCTTATGGATGTGGAAGGCTTTCCTGGCGATGCAGATACTCTGAACATCTAGATTCTCCACGACATAAGAGAGCGCTACCTTAAGAGCGGCTGGAATAGGTAATTGGCCTTACTCAGTACTACCCAATACGTACGACTCCGGTAGCTCTACTATGTAGACTAAAATAAAATGTTATGTGTTGCAAATTCGCAACTTTAAAGTAGACTTGTATACTCAACAAATGATTCAATCCCAGTGATTCAATATTTTGTAAACAAATTGTTGATTATTTCATTGTTTTTAAATTTACATTCATCAGTAGTACATACGTGTGGCTGTGGTATGATTGTTATAGATATATTAATACGTGATGCCAAAACTTTTGACCCCTTTTTACGAAAATTGCGCGGACGGAGGAGTATGAAATTTGGCACACTTATAGTTTATGTGTAGGAGGAGTGCAGAACGCTAATATTTTTCAATAATAACGCTAACAAAGTACATTAAATCAATAAATTAAACATTACACGTATTACCATGCATTTGACACACACAAACAACTATATTGATGATAACGATAAAAGATCACAGATGGCGTTCTAACTATTCATTAAGTTTAATAGTTGGTGTTGAGAAATGAAGGTGTTCTTATCAACAAGATATTAAATTTTTTTATGGTCGAATTTCGACCAATGGGCGACCACTAGTAACATTAAATTAGGAATTAAATTTGAGTTTATTTAGCAGTTTAATCACTTAAATATAACCGCGGTTGAATGACCGATAAATGTACGGATGTATTTATTGTATTACCAATAAATATCATTATCCTTCAACTAAAAAGATATTTTAGGAGTAAATTTTTTTTCGTTTTCTTCTAGGGGATAGTGCTAAAATCAATATATTTCACAACAATCAAAAAATAAGGTAACTGGAGAGATTTTCATCTGTATTGAGTATCTGTAATTAAGATGTATGACTTAAATAAATACTGAAATAAATTTAATAAACATCCAGACCATAAAATACCGATATTAAAATGTTCATCACATAAATGACCTCAATCGAACCCTAACCTCGCAGTTGGTCGAGTTCGTCTAACATGTACGCTAACCGCCCGACCAACGAGGCACAGCGGTTGAAATACTGCAAAACTACGTACCTGTTTATTCAGTTCATCCACTTTTGTTTGTAATTTCTTCTTTTTCTGATTTGGTGGCAGTTCTGAATAATCCTCCTTTCCATCCATCGATAGATTATTCTGTAATAAACATAACATAATATAACAATAAGTAAGCAATTACAATTTAATTATTTTACATCAACAATCCGTTATTATAAATATACATACATGTGAAGTCAAATAAACGGGTTAGAGCAACGACAAACTATAAAGTTTATATACATACATATAATCAATAGTCTATACATATCAAATTATGCTGTTAATGATATTATATTGTAGAGATACGAGATATATAGAATATTAATATGGTTACTAAAATTACAACTGACAGTGAGATTAAACAATTTTAATTAAACTCGAAAATACTGCGACAGTTAAAACAACAATGTTTAAAATGAAAGAATATTTACACTCGTGTCATTAAAATAATGTGCAGAATGACATGTCCTATATCATGTCAAAAGTAAAGAAATATTTTTGAAGAATATTTAAAATAATCTTGTAAGTATCGATCGACGTTTTAACAGTATATGTTGTGTTTTAATTTTTAAAATCTAACTTTTAATATATCATATTCTCACTATAATTAGATGTAGAACATGAACATGACAAAAGATTTTTAAGAATTGGAATATTTAAGTCAAATAAAAACTTAAACCTTTCATTTTTTTATTTCGTTATAACACATTAACTTTTAATTAAAAATAGACATTTAAACAAACGATTACTAAATAAAATATAAAAAAACAAAATTAATATTATGACAATACTTCGTATTTTCGAATGTATTTTTTTCACTTTAATACTAAAAAATATTAAAAAACTTGAAACTTGACCGCTTTGGTCGAGGGGTTAGCGTAGGCGCCTAACCATACCGACTAATCCCAACTGATTTCGAGGCTAACACCCATAACACAAAGATATGATTTGTCTACATTGACGTCAGATTCAATTGGTGTAATAGTCCAGGGACAATGATCTATTATTTATTTATTTATTAAAACTGACAATTACTTCTGTCGTCAAACTTTGCGATCATATCGCAAGTTACATTCTAGAAAATTCTACAATACAGTTTTCACTCTATTAATTATTAAATCAATACGCATTTCTTTTTTTTTAACGTTATAGGTACATGTGCTCTTGTATCAATTTACATTCATCGTGTTAAAAGGTGTAGATAAGTACACGAAGTTAAAATGTGCGAAAAATGTACAAATGTGACTTTTTTACCAAGCGTTTCACACAGACTGACCTTTATGGAGTTGCAGGCCTCAATTATCTTCTGTGGTCAAAGCAAATGCGGCGCGGGCGATAAAAGGAAGCAAACAAATAATATTTAATAAAGGAAAAAAGGACTCAAACCGCACCAAAGAATATTAAAACATATCAAATATAATTTATTCAAAACAAAAAGGTGATTACTTTAAACAATGTGCAATTAAAGTCCCTCGGATACGACACTTTTAATAAAGAGAAAGAAGACGACTTTTATACAATTTATAATCGTTAACCAAATTAAAAATGGGAAAAGCTTATGAGCCATGCAAACACAAATACCGCGGAAACTTACTTTTCGATACAAAACACGCCGGCGCCAGCCCACAATAACAATTTTTCACAATGTGTACCCGTGTTAGGTAGGGGTCATAGGGAATGAGAGACAAAAAAATATTAGTACCTCCAAATCATAAAATAATACATAAATAAAACTTTTGAATGTAGAGTGCATGACTTTCAACATTCTTTTGAACGTCATAAATTTAATTACGTTAAATAAATTCAAATATCTGTCACTATATCGTAACAAATAATGCTTACATCATACAAAAACGGTAATCAAATAAAGCTTACTTCATACAAAAAGCAATTAAAAAGCCACTATTTTTTAAGAGTAACAGTTCGTTCGCGTTAAAAAAAATAATGACGTCATCAACCTCAAAATGATTTCGACTAGTGAAATCACAGAATTCCCAATCCTGCGATTTCATTGGTCAGCGACATTACTAAGATTGACGACGTAACTGTCGCCTAAACGCGAACTAACCATCGTACTTGTGAACATGCTTAAAAAAAGGTTCGACATAACTACATGACCTGTAAACTAATAATTATATTGTTTAATAACATCTGACCTAATAATAAAAAAAAATGGATACATCTATTTAAAGTTACTTATTATACTAATAATCTATAATATACTAAAAATATACTAAATTAACACACGTAATAAATATATTTCAAATAAAGCTAAATTCAAATGACATACACTCTAATATCAAAGTTTGATATAATAAAATATTCATATAAATAACATACGAGTACAAAAAATACCAATACATGCTAAAATAAATATCACCCGACAGTTATCATGAAGCCCAAAATAATTGTAAGAGCATCCGCACCCTAGCCATGTAAAATAATCACACTAAACATATTATTAAAAATCTTTTTCAGTATTTTTTTTTAATAAAAATTTTGTATAGCTATTTTTGTAAAAAAAAACACCACAAAAGAATTTTTTTATTTCAAAATATTTTTAAAAAAAATTGAAACGATGAAACTGGCTCTAACAATTTAATACAACTATGTGCTTTTGATTTTATCTACTTTTTATTTAATGTCAACATAAGTCACAAATATATGAGTCTAACTTCATGTGAACAGTTGACGGATATCACACTTTAAACTGTACACATTTTTAACGGAATGGTAATTATTTGACCACAAATTGAGATGTAAGCTATCCTATCTTTCAAGTTGGATCAAACTGCACACGGTGTGCAGATTTCATTAAAATCGGTTTAGTAGTTTAGGAGTCCATCGCGGATAAAAAATTGACACGTAATTTATTTAAATTATTAGGATTTGACATTAACTGACAGATGATAATTCGTATGGGCAAATGTTTTTTCTTTACAAAATGAGATTTCTTTCTAATAGATCCTTGGTCGCACTATACCGAATATAAAAGTATGCCCAAATCGATTTCACTACACTCGACTTTAGCGCTTGACTATTTATATAAACAGAGTGCGGTCTGTGGTCTAGTCCAAAGAGTATATAAATACTACATAATAAGAGGCGGGACTTCCGTAGATATATAGCAAACCCTAATTTGTATAAAGTTTACAAGGAAAAATTTTAACCTGTATAATTTGAAAGTATGTCTAAATGCATTCAGATATAAGGCAACTAGTGTCATATGATTTGGGCGAATAAAAAACATAGCAAACTTTTTTTTATTCTTTTACATGAAAGTTGCGCCAAACTGGTCTAGTCGTTCAGTTGTTGGACTTGTCTCTTAAAGTCTCGGGTTCGATTCCCGGGTCGGGCAACTAAGAAAAATTGGGTTTTCCAATTTTCTAATAAAAAAACGTTAACGTAAACGTCCCGAGGATATGTGCCCATTTGGCGACAAGCTTGCCACTAAGTGTCTTCGGCTAGTCGTGGGTGCCCTGGTTGTGCCTCTGTCTACCCCTTCGGGGATATGGGCGTGAAGATACTTACTTACTTAGAGTGTATAAAAATAATAATTTGCAAGTAAGTATACTGTATAAAAATATTGGTAAATTGTTAGAACCAGTTACTCTATTATTTCTTTGTTATACTTAAATAAACTACGTATGGAAAATGAACGGCAACAAAGAGGATAAATTAAACGTGCTATTACGATAACTTATTTCATAGCCTTGAATCAACAATGAACAAGTTATACGTTCATAATATTATTATCATTTTATTCTTATTATATTGTTAATATAAAACTTTGCAAATGCCTTCTCCATTCTTTTATACATACATATGCAAGTTGTGATATTAGCAAGAAATTTGTATTTATGTGTAAATCGTTAATATAGAATAAAAAACTTACTTGGTCAAGGTTTTGGTATTAGAAATATTCACAGATTCTAACTAAAAATTACAAAGAAAAGTACCTTAACGTATCCTCGAAGGGGTAGACAGAAGTACTAAAAGGGCTACGATTAGACGAATGTTGCTAATTTATTGCCAACCGAGCGCTTGTCGAAACTTGGCAACTTGGTTTTATAAGAAAATTGAAAATAAAAACATTTCGAGTTGCTCGACACGGAAATCGAACCCGAGACCTCACCTAGACAAAGGCAATAAATACACTACAAAGGCGATTCAAGTAAAAAATAAAAATAATAGTAGATGATCACTTTTATTTGGGTACGACCTAACTTTAACATCAAATATTTCTATGACTCTGCTCAAAATATATTATTAATATTGTAGATCGCACTTTTCCCAAACTTGTAATTGAGATTGTCGTCTAATTTTCCACCTATAATATTATGAGGCATACTATCGATTGCAAATATGAATATATTAGTTGAAGTTTGCGTATCTTTAGGAAAATTCATGTGAAAGTACAATTTTTACTTTAGAAAATAGTGTTTCTAGGGCAAAATTACCAATTGGCCTTGTGTACCGGCCATTGAAAATTAACATTCAATGGGTATTTTTTTGAATACCTCATACATGCATCATTTAAAATCACAATAACACGTTTAATATTCCGACATCCTAATAAGCGTAGATCAGAACAATACTTATATCAGTACAATACATGAGGACGACACCACTTACAAGAGCGTCCCAGCCTTAGAAAATACTACGTTTAGAGCGCGTGTCGGTTACAGTTGGTTTATAGTATTAGTTTGTTTTGATCATTGTTACAATAGATCAATTCTAAATTTTTAAGGCTATCCGTTAAACATATTAATTTTTTCGCCAAATTTCATTTACGCGTTATTACTTCAATATATTTACAATGTAGTTATAACTTGCAGAATTTACAACAAATGTTCACAACAAAGTAAATGGACTGAATTTAGTATAATGTCGAATAACCAATACCCATGTATACCAATGAGATGTCATGTTTTCTACGCTAATGTTTTAGCCAACAAAAAAAAACAACAAAACATTTTCACAAGGTTAGAAAAACATATGTAAACTAATCACCCAAGAAGATTAAAGTTAATTCAAAATAAAAATAGAAGTATTTAAAAACAATATCATAGCTTCACTACATAGTATAAAACAAAGTCGCTTCCGCTGTCTCTATGTCCCTTTGTATGCTTAAATTTTTTAAAACTACCTAACGGATTTTGATGCGATTTTTTTAGTATACAAAATAATTTAAAAGGAACTTAGGTTATATGTATATTTGACACCCTTGCGAAGCCGGAGCGGGCCGCTAGTTATTTTATATAAAAAAAACTAATTTAGAGACGCTCTTGCAGAATGACATCGTTCATACCTGTGTGATGCGCGAGATCTATACTATGACATACTCGAGTCTCACCTTATTTGAGGTGAATATAGACAATAGTCCTCGTTTCTTGATCCGATTGCCCGAGACCGTACCCCGCCCGACCGTGGGGTGGTTATGTGTGGTCTGCTTGTGTGTGTTGTGCTGCGGTGCCGCCGAGTCAGTCGCGTCCGCGCCTGTGTCTTCGAATCTGAAGTCTTCAGGCGGCACAAAACCTGATTTGTACCTGTCTATTACTAATTGTGTGTCCTGAAAATTTAATGTTTTATTATTAATATCAAGTATAAATACGAAGCTTGTAATAAAAAATAAAATATGTACACCGTTTTAATATTACAATGAAAATAATAATTTATTTCAATACAACAAACAACCTTTGCACACCACAAATATGCGGATTAATATATATTTTTTTTATTATAACACACATATTCCACAAATAAATTATTTTAGTTTCTATCACTAAGTCAAAAGACAAAGTCGCTTTCCGCTTTCAGTCCCTATGTATTCTTAAAACTACGCAACGGATTTTAATGCGGTTTTCTGTAAAAGATAGAGTAATTCAAGAGGAAGGTTTGTATGTATAATAACACAGAATTTTTTCCATCTGTGCGAAGCTGGGACGGGCTGCTTGTAATATTTAAGTTTGATTTTATAACAGTGATATTTTTAATCTATTCAATACTTAGTAGGTATTTATTAATTCCCAATAATGTTGAAATGACAAAGTGCTATTACATGTTTAGTTTTTATGAGACGGAGGAACTCATTTTAAAGAAATTTAGTATATATTATTGTTATAATATTGTAAGGCAATGGAGATAAACAAAGGATTTTTTATTGTGGTATCTCAAGAGCTTAAGCAACATTGATACAGAGATAATAGCTTGTGAGAAATAAAAAAAAACTCATATAAAAATCTTAAAAAACACGAAAATCTTTACCTCTTTCTCGTTTATACTATTCGCCGCTTGTTCCATACCATCAAGACATTGCATAATAATCGGAAAGACTTTCCTCTCGACGTTCACAGAACTCAACATGAAGTTCTTTATGTTTTTTATTCTTTTCTCGTCTAAATCCTGCAAAAGAAAGAAAAAAATGGTTAGTTTACATTGTGAACGAAAATAGAGGAGATTTTACTTATTTGCGGCTTCCCGCGCGACCTACTTGGCAACGCTCCAGTTTACAAGACGTAGGCGCCAACAGTTAAGGGGCATTTCACTGAATTGTGTCAAAGTTTAAATTGCTTCCTGGGCTTGAGCCGTGTATGTTATCCAACATCATTTGAATGACGGAAAGATCCGGTTTGTAAAGTACGAAAAAAAGCAATGACTGTTTCTTGAGCACGTTAGCTGGTAAACGTTTCTTAATGTTATTATAAGACAGAGAACAAGGAGGAGGCTAGATTGTAAGGGACAACCGGCGACTATAAACACCAAAGATGTTAATGATTTACGACCGGGATCGCAGGCCACTTATTTCTGTTCCAATCTGTCTGTCTTCTTGGTAATTACCTGTATTTTAACCAGCCTCACAAAGAGGCAGATTGTGTAATCTACTCAGAGAACCAACTGTTTAAACAACGGATGCTGGCAAAATGACCTCAGACCTCACATTTAACTCACTCTTTTCTTTGATGTCTATCCGTCTGCTTGTATGTATTTTAATGCCATAGAAATCACATGTGGGCTGTAGGTATTAACGTAAGTATATTACTTCGCGTTAGTTATAATATTTCGTAAAAATGTTGTATCTTCAGGGGCACTTCTTTAAAATAACAAAAGAATAGACAAAAAATTAAAATACCAAGTCACTGAAGATAACTAAGTAAAATCAAAAATAAAATAAAATAGATTATGTAAAACACATTTTTGCCGGACAACAACTATCCGTAAACTGTAGTTAAAAACATCAAAATCGGTCCATTCGTTTAAGAGCTATAATGCCACAAACAGACACACATCAAACTCATAACACCCCAATATTTCCAAGTAAGTTTTATGAAGCGCCGAGAGCGAAAACTTTACAATACCTGTAGCTGTTTAAATACATGTGGTAATCGTTGCTCGTAGTGCTGTCTCTGTGCATCATTTGTCTCCCGTATCTGGTCCATGTATTCCTGCTTCGCCTCTTCGCACGCCTGGCTTTTCTGTTTCATATTCGCTTTTTGCTTATCCACTTCCGCTCGGCTGAAAAAAAAAACAACAATTTCATATTCATATATTACAGGGTTACTTTGAAAGGACAGGACAAATTTAAATATAAGGGGGTATAGACTTGAATGGTAATGCATATTAAATATTGTTACAATATTGTAATATTACTCTTATAAACAGTCCTCTAAAACAGTCCGCGAAAATGCTTCACTTGTTACGCTATGTCTTGTCAGTGGAAACCAGTTTTATACTTTTTTTACGTTATAACCATACATTTCACATTTTGCGTCAGATAAAAATTATAAATTGCTTTTTTTTATTTTTAGTTTTTTTTTCAAAATTTTGGTTGGTGAATAAGATTTAACCTTGTGTATGCTTCAAAATCTAGGCACCGATTTGAATCCATATCCAACATGTACATAGATCAAAANNTGTTCTATTTGTTAGAGATAACTGTGTTAGAGATATTATAAATGTTATTGTTGAGCCGCTTTCCTTTGGCCTAGATGAAAGGCCTAATGTGCAGGTCTACCGGTTACCCTACCATACAGCCCAGAACAGGGCAGTGTCATTATAGCGACTAGAATAGGTAAGGCGACGGATATCTTACCGGACAGGATGTTGCACAGCACTCTACAACTAGGATCTTGTTGGTAATTAATCATATAAAGGTATAGCCTCGGGAGTTTTGGCGCCATCGAGAGAAAACATGGTCAAAGTTTTTTCATAATTATTGAATTTCGTGTTGATATTGAGTGAAATTAGTCAATTTTGGTGGCGTTTCGTAAAATTTTGTTCAGTGAAGGTGCACAAATGAAATAATCATGAAGATATTAGCGTATCGTGTATTTCCTCGTTGCCGCCAAATCTCATTACATTAGCTTGTGTAAAGAGGCCACCGCTTTACCCAAGAGCCTGACATGACTTACTGACGACTAATGACTGATGACTAGTTATAATATTTTAAAATTTATATAAAATTTAATGCAAATCTACTTGACTAATGGCAAAATACTAACGTGAAAGCCAAAACCTAAAGAAAGAAAAGGCATAGCCTCGTAATAGCTT
>NJDD01006443.1:23832-37806 GCA_002245505.1 Calephelis nemesis | reverse complement strand
TTATAAATACGATGAATTTCAAACAAGCAGTTTTGTAGTTACGCTTTTGAGCGATTATAACGAATTACATACAGAAACTATTGCTGCTGCTATAATCTTTAGTGCACGCTAATGTCGTATTACCATAATTTGGTATAAAAATTTGCACTATATTTTCTTTTCCGAATAGCTGGTAAAAGTAAAGAAGTATCAGAAGTACGAGGAAAGCGCTACAAGTCTTATATTAACAGTAAGTTGTTAGCTAATGTTCCGGAGATCATACAACGGTACATCTACAGCACGTCATGTATCTGTTATAATAATTACTGTAGTGCGTATACACAGAGTATAATTACTCGCTATCTCCACATCAAGGCCAAGAGAATCAATCACCAACCAAAGGTCAAAGGGCACTCTTATCTGTAAAGGTTAAGGTTAATTAAAAAAACAACTTGTAATTCACTAATCGTTTTAAAATCACGAATTAATGTAGGTAACATATAGTTGTAACGGCTCTTTGTCCTAATATTCTGATTGTTTGGCGGATAAAAGCTTAGCATTTAACGATAGAGTTATCTATTGCAAAGTGTTGTTACAATTCTGGATGGAGGTTGAAACAAGCGGACTGTTACATGAATAAGAAAGACTAGACACTGCCTTATCTATTCCTGCCACCAATTCCAATACTTGCCGTTGCCGTGTTCCTGTTCGGAGGGAAAAGTGGCCGGTAAACTCACTTTTGCCCGAGGCCTAACATCCCGGCCATAGGATGGCAACGCACCATTACCACATTTAGTGTCTGTATGCGGCGTGAATTTCTTTCCATCAGGAAATACGTCTGCTTGTTTGCCTTCCATTTTCATAAAAAGAAGACACTACAGATAGCAATGGTGCTTTGAAAACCAAAGTTTTAAAGCACCAGTGAGGCCAAGAACACGCGGAGCGTTTTTTACCCGCGCCCACGGCGGTCGCGATCGCTCGCAAACTTGGACGATTCTGCGGGCGTGCGACCGCTGCCGCGGAAACCGCAACCAACTGCGGTCCCTGAGGGTGTAAAACGCGTCGTGAAATGTGCTGTTACTTTTTGCATATAAATCTACATTCTACAGAACCTGCAGGCTCGCAACAGCCGCAGGCGCGGGCTACAACCGCTCCATGAGTTCTTAGGCTGAGACTAATGTTAAAAAAGATCTTGCTTTAGTATACAGAGGAAATAACCGATCTAGACGAGGTATTTGCTAACATAATTGACTTGCAAGTTTGTTATATATCTGATAAGTAAGTAAACATTGCACATATTAAAGATAACACGCGGAAAACACATATTGTCACGTACGAATCTCCATTTTGAAGTAGGTACATATAGATAATCTTACAGTAATTCAAATATATTAGTATCGAATGCATAATATATTTATTAAAAAATACTATTAAAAGAAAAAAAAATCAATCGGTTTTTTTTTTCCAAATGTCACAAGGAATCAGATGTTATTTTTAACCGATGACAGAAAAACCCCTTAGGGAGACCTTAAGTCACCCCAAGAGTGCTAAATCTAACGATGCTTGCGGACATCCTATCTTCCTCAACATTCATTACCCTTTTCATACAAACACACCGGTTTCGGAGGCTCTTGACACCACCCACGGATAATACCAGAGAGATTTGATCGTGAAATGTTAGCCTAGGGCTCCCTAGGTACATGTATCCATCCATATTCACATTGCATAGGTATCTGCTTTATCAATTTTTCATCTCTCATTCTTTCCACAATACCGATCCAGCGGAGCATACTCTCACTCATTTTACAACAACGCTATCTTTCAATCCCACTCTTCATCGGATCTCATTAACACGAATGCGATCAGCGAGCGTTGCGCTACACATTTTAGTAGAGCTCTCACTTTGGCCATATTCAAAATACTCATGCTCTTAGCATACTCAACTCTCACTTCCATACAACAACGTTGGGATAATCAAAGAATTATGTAAAGCGAGTCTAGCTTAGGAACTCAAAATCTTCCTTTAAAATAGCCTACCTAGTGTTAGAAACATGAATTGTCTATTGCTCGGGAAGTGGTCACACTGCTGTCATTCCGAGTTGATACCTTTAAATTTATGTGATCCATATCGGAGGCGGCCATTACGTGTCGGATCGTGGAGCAGGAAGGGCCTTGCATATCAAATACTATATAGGACGAAGGGCCTAACATTTGTGTAATGTGTAAGTCAGTGTCTAATTATGTGTGCTAAGGTAAGCCTAAAATGTTGAGTTAAAATAATGTGAGTCAAATATATGTTTAGATCATAAATATGTTTCATTTTCTGAGTCTTTAACACTAGTACTCCATTCACACTATTCCTTGCACACACTCTACATCAGCGGTGTACCTTCCATCAATGCTAAAAGCACAATCAAAATAGTATTAAAGAGTATCTACACGACCATATTCATTCCACATTCTTGCCTCCTAAGCCTATCGCTAACTGGGCACATATCCAATCCCGAGCAACATTTTTTATTACAATTTTTTTTGTTACTACTTATTTCGTTTACATAAATTGTGTATATGTATGTAGTATGTGTATAGTAGCCACGAAACACGATGGAACATCATAATAGTTCCTGGCTAATACAGAAAACATCACATTATGTATACATTTATGTCCTCTATATAATCTGCGATGCTGTATGTACTACGCAGTCTTTAACGGCAAACTGGTTTCTCCGTCTACCTTCAGTAAACTAAACAAAACAAGTTATGAGGTCGAAAATCATTACTTTAGGTACCGACGGTAGTTCATTTTTAAACTAGTATGGGAAGTGAAGATTTTTTGCTACTAACGAAACGGACCCAAAATTTTTAGTTGTAAATTTTAATATATAAAAATGTGCCTATATGGTCTAGTGGTCTGGTGATGAAGTCACAGGTCGCACTCTCGGGCCGGGGAAAAAACATGTGACTTTTTTAACAATACTATATTACAAAACGTTGTCCGGGATTGCATAAATGCTCGGTTGGCGATAGTCTTGCCACTTATCGCATTGTGTAATTTAGTATCTTCGACTAGTCGTGGGTTGCCTGGCTGTACCTCTGCCTACCTTTTTGAACACATGGGGGTGAAGATACTTTAACGTACAAACTTGGAAAGAAAAATTTGGAAAAATTCGAAATTACTAGTTATAATTGACTAATTATAATTAAATCCGGATTTTAGTAACTTACTTACATGCAAATTTCTACTTGACTAATGGCAAAATACTAACGTGAATGCCAAAACCTAAAGAAAGAAAAAAAGAAGACTTTTCTTTTGAAAATAAATTATGACTCTTAAGTATTTAGGGTTGCCAGGTCGCCATACCTAAATGGTCAGGCAGACATAAACATTTAGGTAAAAAAAAGCCGAACACCCTACACTATTAAAGATTTTATCTCTTAGTGAAAAAATAAAAGTATTGGTAAAACGTAGCTTTTTAGACTGTTAACCAAATTTTTTTTCAATTTTTATTGAACATTAATAAAATTAAATGCAAAATCATTACAAATACTTTAATAAAAATCAATCTAAGTAAGCGGACTCGTACCGCGAGAATTTCAAAATGTAAAAACCGGGCAAGCCGGACACGTTTAATTTTAGCCGTACAATCAAAAAGCCAAAGTTTATCCTGACGCCTGGCAACCCTAAACGTATTCATTGTACACGAGGATTCATACCTTAAGTTATAATCTGCATCCGCCCTCTTAAAGGCCTCCAGTGACCGTTCAGACTCCCGCGCGGCCCTCTCGTAGGCTCTCCGAGCACGGTCGAGCGTCACTATGGCTGTGTTTAATATCGCCATTTGTTTTGCACCCTCGCTTAGATAATGCTGAAAAAACATGTTTAATTATAAAAAAAAAACAGTTATGCAATCTATATATTAATACGTAATGCCTAAACTTTTGAACACTTTTTATGAAAATTGCGCGGACGCAGGAGCATAAAATTTGGCACACTTATAGTTTATGTGTAGGAGAAGTGAGGACGTTAATATTTTTAAATAATAATGCTAGTAAAGTACATTAAATCAATAAATAAAACATTACCCACACTACCATGTTTTTGACACACACAAACAAATATATTTATGATAACGATAAAAGATCACAGATGGCGCACTAAAGTTTGGAAACAAAGTAGTTGGTCTAGAGAAATGAAGATGGCGTTCTTATCAACAAGATATCAAAATTTATTACGGTCGAATTTCGACCAATGGGCGACCACTAGTTACAACAAATAGGTAAAATGATTAAAACAAATGACAATTATTTAATAACGTAAACGTAAAAAAATATTTAAAAAGTCCTAAGTACGTAATTTCGCCAAAAAGCCGGGCGTCGACGCATGCTCACAGCTGATATCCATACATAGAGCGGGGTCATTGAACTTGAGCAATTGAATATGGAATAATAATTATTATAGATTATAGACTATTTATATTTTTTGTCTGAATTTTTTATACTGCTTCAGTCAAATATTCAGAACATCAAGGCACTATTTCGAGCACTACACTTGGAAGGTTATACCTATTATTAATACAATTCTTTAGTCCATATACGTGTGTATTTATGAACATTGCAAAATCTGAATGCAAGCACAGCTTTTAAAGGGCTTTCCCATTTTATCAGTTTATGCAAACATACGTAGCGCTATCAGAATCAATACTTATTGTAATATACCTAGTAATGGGGAATGCTTCACTCACTTCAAATTTTAAATAATATGTGTTGGCAATCATGAATGTATCCAGTGTATTACCTGTCTTATTATACTAAATTATATAATGTTGGCTATCTTGAATGTATCGAGTGTATTACTTATTATACTAAATTATATCATGTTGTCTTAATTTATATCGGATTGTATTATTAATCAAATATTTATTTTAGCTATTATTTAAACCATTTGTTTTTGTCATAAAGTAATTGCCGGTACTGATATTGTTAATTAAATTATCTGAATATCCGCTTGAATATTATGTTGATCTCTAAAAGAAGTATTGATGTCGACTAAAAAACTTTATAAATAGTTATTAGTTTCGTTGTGGCAGCAGTCCACAGTCGTCGTACAATTTTGGATCAGTAAATATATTCGAAGAGATAAGCAAGATTTGTTTCATTGAAACACCTCAACATATGTGACCAATATTTACGTTTACGAATATTTACTGCAACAAAACTTAAATTACAAACTAGCTATCCCGGCGAAAGTCGTTCAACATTTCAGTTTGTATTAATTAGTTTGCATTGTATTATTTACCCTGCAATTTCGCCTTTCTACTACGACTATAACTAAAACCATAAAAATTATTAGCCGATCGGTCCAGTCTTACGGAAGATAATCGCTTAGCAATACATTTAACGATTCATTTTTACATTATACTAGCGACCTACCCCGGCTTTACATGGGTATTAAATATACGTATATACATACCTTCCTCTTCAATCACTTTATCTATAAAACCGCATCAAAATCCGATGCGTAGTTTTAAAGATAGTAGTAAATAAAAAATAGCGACACATTTTGATATTGTGTTACAAATTTATTTACAAATTGTGTTAACTATTAAATGTTTCTGTGTATTCTCGCACATCATCCATCTTTAAACATGCCACCAAATACTCACGATGTTTTGATATACGATCAAACAACTTATGATTCAAAAGAATAAAAATAGCAAATGGGAGACGATAAAAAATAAAAGACATTCAATTTCATCCCACAAATATCGTATTTGTATTGGTTATACATATGAATACATAAAATTAATGTTTATGTTTGTTATTTGTAAACATTTTTGGAGATGTGTCTTCCCCCTGTTGGTCCGGGCGTCTTAGCAGAATAAACCGATAATATTAATAAATATATGTATATAAATTTTAGGTCGTCATTGGTGGTAATTCTGCTGAGTACAAACTGAACTTTTTTTAAGTGAATACTACCTTTTTCCAATTAAACAAAAATAAAAGAGACGGAACATTTTAATTTTTAAACATGTTAGATTAGTTCGATCACATCAACGCGTACCGTTTTTCGACCGTAGAAATGTCATGTACAAACTAATCTGACAGCACTAAACTAGTTTTGTCTCTTTCTATTACTACCGTTGAAAAAAGATAGCGATAATTTAAAATGAATTTAGTAAGCGCGCAACAAAATTACTACTATTATCTACTTTAAGCTCATAATGTAGATAGTGACAATCGTAAATGACTTTCCTGTGACGAAATCCTAAAAATACTCACGTAGGTTGTTGACAGTACGTTAACATACAGTTACTACATAACAATATATTGCTGTTACACAGGGTTACTGGTAACTAACGCATAACCTTTCTAGGATGGACTCAGTACATCATAGATAACCAAATTCTTTTTTCTAAAAGTTGTAGAAAAAAGTTGTTTCTTTTGATGTACTAAAGCCGACCAAGAAAGGTTATGCGTTAGTTACCAGTGACCCTGTATGAGGTTTTTTTATATGAAAAGACAGCAACAAAACGTACGAGTCTGTGATCGTAAGAGAAAACCGTGGACTATAGATGCGTTGCTGTCCTATCGCCAGGATGTTAAGTCTAATGACCAAACGAAATGGGGACTCATTTTATAGATACTAGCCGACCCAGCAAACTTCGTATCGCTTGACATTACCAGCTACTACATAATACTTAATGCTCCGATAGTAGCGATGTCTTTCGAATCCAATGTGAAACATTCCAAAATTAACAACTACTTATTATTAAAAAATAAATTTTAAAAACATTTTCCAGGAGACCAAATTATGAATCTAAACCATTCTCGAATTCCCTTGATCACACACACAAAAAATTTCATCAAAATCGGTCCAGTCGTCTAGGAGTTCAGTGAACAAACACACAAACACAAGAAATATAAATATCTTTAGATATAGAGATAGATATAGAGACACGTGCTTATTAGCTCATTTTGTACCAAAAGGAATCCAGTAACCGAAATTATTAAATTATTCCATTTCCGGGCGTAACTGTTAGTTTTAATCTCTACTGTTTCAATTCACTTCGAGTAACTATCCGAGTTATTTCTAATCTGTTAACACTCGTGATATTTTTAATCTGGAGTGTTTACTTCCGGAGTTAATTTAACCACAATGAAAATGATTCAAATTCTTTCTCTATGATTCAATTATTAAACATTTCGCGTGGGAGTGGAAATCTGAGATCACGTTTCCTTGCGCACGTTTTGATGGCGCCTATGATTAGCAACGGTGTTGATTACCAAAAAGTATCTACTTATATATTAATACGTGATGCCAAAACTTTGAACCCTTTTACGAAAATCGCGCGGACGGAGGAGTATGAAATTTGGCACACTTATAGTTTATGTGCAGGAGAAGTGCAGAACGCTAGTATTTTTCAATAATAATGCTTATAAAGTACATAAATCAATAAAAAAAAAACATTACCAACACTACCATGCACTTGACACACACAAACAAATATATCGATGATAACGATAAAAGATCACAGATGGCGCACTAAAAGGTTTGGAAAAGTAGTTGGTTTTGAGAAATGAAGATGGCGTTCTTATCAACAAGATGTTAAAATTTGTTATAGCCGAATTTCGACCAACGGGCGACCACTAGTAGAAATAAAACTCCTGCCGTCTTATTAATAAGCTTTTTTTTGAAATCGCTAATATGTTGCTAACCGTGAGGTTTTTAACACTTCACCAGGCTATATATCACCTTAAAAAAGCGAAGTAAAGTACTCCAAAGTTTAACCCGGTATCACAGTCTTTGTAATGTGATACAGACATTTTCTTATGATAATGGAAAGAAAACAAGCAGACGGACTTCCTGAGGGTAAGAAATTCACGCCGCCTAGAGACACCGAAGGCGGTAATAGTGCGTTTCCAGCCTTAAGCAACGGAAGGCCTCGAGCAAAAGTAAGTTTACTGGCAACCTTAACCTCCAAACTGGAACACATCAAGTATTGGACGTTATGAGGGCAGGAATAAGTAGGACAGTGGTACCAATCCGCGCGAGGCGCTGCGAAACTCTACCACATAACTTAATTTTCCTCTAACGTTAATAAATCTTTGTTCATAAGACGGTTAGAAACTGTCTCAAATTATTCAGGAAACAACCTAAAAATTAAAAAAATATAAAACCCACCTTCCTTTCCTCCCGCAACTCTTTGGCTAGCAAGTGCAGTTCTCTGACAACATTTGACTGAAGATTCTCCGCTACCACTTCTCGCTGACCAGCGAAATCGTACAATTCTTGTATTAACTGTCTGAATGCTTTACATGATGTGTACCTATGTGAAAAAACCTTAATGTTAGTTCAGAAAATAAGTAAAATCCATATTATCCTAACATTATAAATAAAAAAATTGTGTTGGTTTATTTCTTTGTCCTTCTTTCAAGGCGCAACGGAGTGGTACATTGTAAAAAAAATATTGAGTCAGGAGAGATACATAGGCTACTTTATAGTCGAAGTGCCTTACGGGGTAGGCAGTTGCTGTCCTGGCAAACCTATATTACTCCCTACACATTATCTTTTTCATACAAACACACCGGTTTTTTAGAAAATCTTGAAAGTAAAATATAATAAAATAAAAAGTAAAATATAAAATGAGAAAGGGCATCCTGTTCTTTTCATCATCATCCAGTGGTGATATGAAAATAATAGCCGATGCATATTAAAAAAAAGAATGTGAATGGATATGTAGGTACGCGGAGAGACGTAGACATTCCACGATAGAACCGTTTGGATGTTATCCGAGGATGGTGTTAGGGTCTCCGAAACCAGCGTATTTGTATGAAAAGAGCAATGAATGTGAAGGAATCCGAGTAAGTCTGCTAGAATCATGAATTATGATACTTGTTACTAGATACTCTCTGCATACCCAGCAAGGGACTTTGCGTACAGATATCATATGTATCGTTAAAATAACGTACATTTGTCTCCACAACAGAAAACCTTGCTATTTGTATCACAAAGATATAATTCTATTGTTAAAAATCCATTGTCCGTATAAGTCGTCCACTTTTCAACGACCACTCATGTTTAGAAGTCTGTCTCATTCGCAACAATGGTACGTGTAAGCTTCTTGTGTGTTATAAATATTTTTACACCCGTATTCAAGAAGCTTACGATGTGCGAAGTACGACATTTAGCTATACGTTTCTTACGTCAAGCCATCCAATTCATGAACAATATTTAGAACTGATATCGAACCAAGTGTTGTTACTAAGTATTAGTTCAATATTAGTTGTTAATAAGTATTCATTTTTACACAGCGTTTTTCATTACTTAGCCAAGTAAGCTTCTTGAATACGGGTGCTATAGCTACCCGTGCATACAAGTTTAAATATTTTATCGTTTTGTAATATAGTTTTATTGGGAATTTCGTATACATCGTGCAAGCTAAAATGACGCGCCCGTCTATCACATTTACGCATAAAAAGGTATACATAAAGATAAAACTTATAACACTTGTAACTGGACATTCAGTTACGTTTTAACGAATTTCTTCGGATTTGTTGTCCAACTAGTTTTTAATTGTCCAAACGCGAGAAAGAGAAGACGCCTTGTTCCATACAATATGGCAGCATTACTTTTTTAAGTAGTGGGGCGCGTCTTTTCAGCTTAGACGATCTCTACCTATAAATTGAATTTTTATTTTGCTAGATAGCAACCAAGTAGGAGGCTCCGCTGTTGGTAAAAGAGAGCCGTTGCCCACGTGTCTATTAGCATATAGACGTTACTTCTTAATAAGAGTTATTACCAGGGTCTTGTAACAGAGTGTACGGTAGCCGACAGATACGTAGGTAGAGATGTAGGTACATCGGCTACCGTACCTTCCAGCATATACAATAAAGAGCACCGATGGTATCGCCGCAGGAATGGGTACGGCCTAAGTAGCCGAGTGATTGATACCAACATCAATCACTCGGCCACTTAGTTATGACTTATGGCTGTCTAGTTGGCATTAATAATCTAAATCACTAGATTACTAGCGTAAGATGGGGTCGTCACATCCCAACGCAAGACAAGTTTAGGAACAATAACGAGTTACAAAAAAACGCATATTTAAACGAAGAAAAAGGGAACGAAAATATCTTAAAGTTTCATTAAAACTTATACCTAAATGTATCTATAAATAATACTTTTACTTATGAGTATTCCATTAATCTATAAGTACGAGTACATATCATAAATCTGTAGAAGGGTCAATTCAATATTGAAAAAATAATTACTGGATCGTTACCAAACCCAAATATGTGATTTAAAAAAATGTTTGTCTGTCTGTCTGTATGTTCAGGCATCACGTGAAAAGTAACGGTTCGATTTCGTAGAAACTTGGTATAATTATACCTTATTATCCTGTGCATTAAATGAGATACTTTTTATCCTGGAAAAATACGTAGAAAAAAAAAAGACCGACATACGCGCGGACGGACTCGCGGACGGAAGCTATAAATAAATATAACATATTCGTGACCGCGAGCCGAAGAGTACAGGTTGGAATCATTAAGGGGGATATTTTATTTACTTTGTGCGATTTGTGAAAATTATTCCCAAGCAGTGAAAAGGCCCAAAATTTAAACTTAGATCATATTATATCAAACATATATATATAAGTAATATAGCCCAATCGTATGTTCTAGAAAATATTTAATGTATAGAAGCTAATTTAACTACTATTGATGTCACAAGTGGCCTTTACAACAACTCCGCAATAAGGGCTCTCTCCTGGCGATACTAGGGTGTGAAAATATGCCCCCGCCCATAAGGACAATTCTCTGGGGAACTGAACCCCAGATTAAGGAATACTTCGTAGACAAACTTGAATCTTGGTGAGGGAGCCTAAAAGCAATATTTACGTATTTATGATAAATTTCTACTTCGAAAAACATCACCATATTTTACTAGGCATCAGTAACTTATACAAAAGTAGCTATTCAGTATTCACTAGCATCTTTGTCAGCGTAGAATAGTTGCATGGGACACTTCAATATGATTTTCATACAAACTTTCATCCCTTATTATATCTTTTGGGGGTTGATTTTCGAAAAAAAGTAACCTGTATCTGAACTAGATCCTCCAACTACATGCATATCAAATTTCAACATTTCGGTTTAGCGGTGTAGTTGTTAAATCGCATTTATAATATATGACTAGCTGTTTGCCCGTGACATCGTCATCGCAGAATAGTTACAATTTTCATACAAACTTCCAACCGCTATTATAGTTTAAGGTTGATTTTAAAAAAACTTAAATTTCAACTCGGATCTTTAGATCGAATTTGATCAAAAACGATTTAGCAGTTTAGCCAACAGCAACAGGCAGACAGACTTTCGCATTATAGTATGGATAATGTACCTTTAAGTAGGTACGGATTAAACAAGATTATTTTTCTTTCCACCATTTTACAAACTCGATAATTATTTTTTTCGTCTATGTGGACTATAATCACATTTAAATAAAGATCTCTACGAAGGTCACCTTGCTCGTACTTTTTTTAATTTGCCGAAATTTGCAAATTAATAATGAATAATAAATTTTAAAAAAATCTACCAAGACTAGATTTATGTCTGATCTGTAAATAGGCTTTTAATCTATCGCACCACAAGAATAAACTGGGAGATATAGTAGTATTGAATAATAACATATAATCACACGTCTAATATCTTTACATTGTTAAAACTTAATTACAAATAACACTTACTGATATTCGTCTTCTTCTTTCCTTTTTGGTTGATAATTTTTGACAAGTTTCCTGTAACAAAATTAATTTCGTTTAATATACATAATTTTATGGCAAGTCTACCGAGCACAAAACTTGGCGTGAGATATGTATGTATGTAAATGTACGTATGTATGTAAGTGTATGTATGACATGTCTTATAGTCTTAGCCTTATAGGTACAATTATATCGATGATTAAATGGGCTACGTCTGTCAATGATATACCATACAATACCTTGGGGTCTATTCTGATTTTTTTATTATATGAACATATTTTTATCTCTCTTTCTCTTTTCCACACATCGACTTTTCTCTCTCCCTCACATTTATGTCTACTGATACAAAAAAAATCAGTAGCAAGACCATTACCATTTTTCCAGTAAAATCAAAAAAGCAAGCAAATTAACATAATTAAAAAGTAGCTGTTTCCCTGCGACTTTTTCAGCCTAGAATAGTTACTTCGGACAGCAGCTTTGGTTCACTTTAACATGATTTTCATACAAACTTTCATTCCCTATTACAAATCGTTTTTTAAAAAAAAACGTGTTTGAATTTGGGTCTTTATCTATATGCAACTTAAATTTCATTAAAATCCAGTCTAGCGGTTTTGGGTAAAAGCGTAACAACCAGAAAGACAGACTTTGGCATTTATTGTATTAATAAGCTGTTTACCCACAACTTGTCAGCGTAAAAAAGCTAAGATTTTCATATAAACTTTCGTCCCCCATTACAGCCCTTCGGGGATGATTTATAAGTAGAACGTCTACGTTTAAACTCGGATCTTTGACTTTATCCATATCAAATTTCATAAAAATTGTTTAGTTAGTTTAGCCGTAATAGCGTATAGACAGACAGACATATGGTCTTTCGCAGTATATTCGTATGGATATTATAACATTGTATGAATATCTTCTTAATCTCAACTTGAACATACATATATGTATAAAATACGCGTCACCATGATTATCCGCGGTCTACCGGTCGGTCGGTTAAATAGTTTAGGGGTCTACCCCTAAACTATTTAACCGATTTTAACACAATTTGCACACCATGTACAGTTTGATCCAACTGGAAAGATAGATTAAATCTTATCATCGGACGAAGCCGTAAAATAAAAACTAGTAGACCGTTTTGACTAGATGCAGCAGACGATTACAAAATAGTTTTCCACGGCTAACCGTTCTGAAAACCGGATGAAATGTAAATACATCCGTGTCCGAGTCATTAAGTACCAGTGATTTCATTAAAATCGGTCCAGACGTGAAAGCGTGATTGACCAACAAACAAACAAATATTCGCATTACATTAGCGTCTATCTTTCAGATATGACTAAGTAATGTTATTAATTAACACGATTTCGAAATTATAAACTAACACGAGTTTTATCAAAACAAAGATGAGTCACATAAATACCTATTACAATATTACTGATGTTATTTTATCAATGTTTGTTATCATTTCGTACCATAAAAATAGAAATTATTTAATTAACATTCAAGTACAAAATTAATTTATGACTGTTTTCTTACGGGATAAAAGAGGGAATCTGTGTGTGTGGTTATTGCCTCTGTGGTCTAGTTGGAGCCCAACAACTGAACCGCAGTTGTCGGGCTCGACTGCATGAGGTCCCGGGTTCGAATCCCGGGTCGGGCAACAAAAAGAAAATTGGGCATTTCCAATTTTCTTATAAAAATGGATGTTGCTCGGGGTTGGAAATGTACCTGGTTGGCGATAGGTTATAGTCCTACCTACACACCGCACCACACCACACCTATCACATTGTGGGACGTAGTGTCTTCGGCTAGTCGTGGGTGCCCTGGTTGTGCCTCTGCCTACCTCTTCGGGGATATGGGCGTGAAGATACTTTTTTTTAAGAGAGGTAACACACACACACACACACACGAGCTCACGGCTCTCCTGATGATGGTAAGAGATGGAGTGGAGAGTGAGTGGAGAGAGATGGTTGTTTAGTTTAGATGTGGGCGATGTGACTGGAATGTCAGGTCTATTGTGCCGGTCTACCGACTATCCTAACCTTCGGACCGGAAAATGACACTATCAATACGGCGCCAGAAATAGGTAAGGCGGCGGATTCCTATCCTGGAAAGTTACTGCTACTACAACCAGAGAAGGAAGACAGATGGTGTATTTTACATAGAAGACCCGGAACAACACGAAGCAAAAATAGGTAACGAGCTGATTGATAGAAAGACTACTTTCCATCACTGC
>NJDD01006436.1:136690-153904 GCA_002245505.1 Calephelis nemesis | reverse complement strand
TCTCTGCAACACTGGGTTTCTTAGGTTTATCGTTATCCTCTGTACTAGACATTATGAATTAGTAGGTATATTATAGAAATAATAAAACGTAGCGAATCCAACTTTAAATTAGTGACTAAACAATAAATACCGTAGGTAACTAATTTACAAATATATAAGTACTTCTTGTATTAAATTAGCGGCAAAATAATATAACATACAGTAAACCAATTTAGTAAATATGTGAGCAACACTATCAAAATTAGTCTAGCCGTGGCGAATATCTCTAGTAGACAACCGACAAAGCGGTAAATATATACTAGTATAGTATAAACAAGAAGTGAAAATTTGTCTTCTACTAGGGTGTTAAATACGTTTTCTTATGTAAACACAATAATATATAATGTACGATGTGAATCTACAACATTAGAATATAACATGAAATAAAAATACCAAAATACGATTACAATAACAATTTTAGTCGTAATTTAGCCATAAATTTCTTAAGCGGCTAAATAAAGCGGGTAGAAATATAGGTATTTGTACAGCGCGTCGTCGGCGGTGTCCGCGTGGCGTGTGCAATTGTTATCAATACAATACTTGAAGCAGCAATTATTATGATGTATTAATAATGCCCAATAAACTAATATATATATATATGTGTAACAATACCCTAATTATGTTTCTCATATATGGCAAATGCCGAAATAAAACTATAGGTATCGATAGGTATTTCTTTTAATAGGATAGGAATTCAATAGGAAATGATGCATAAAGGAATCCGTCTCGAAGCACCACAAATGTGATGCGTAAAAGGAATTACACCATTTGAACAGCGGTATGCGAAATTAAGAAAATAAAATCTGTATCAACAGACTTGCGGTTGACTATATTTCATCAGGTGCAGGTTCTATGCGGGAATAAATTCGACTGACCTGTCTTTCTTCTTTTTTTTCGTTCTTCTAATACTTGCACCACACACACGCGTCGAATTGGTTAAATTTAAACTTTATTAATTTAAGGTCGCGACCAGCGGGCGCACGCGGCGTATATTTTTAAGCGACTGAATCAAACATGGCGGCTCCTTGCTTCTGTGATTTTGCTTCTTAAATTCTTCCAGGCGTTCAAATCTTCTGTCTTGATCGAAACATCGAAACGTAAGGAATTCGGAAGGAAGATGATATTAACAAGGAAAAAAAGCAAATACAGCGGTAACAGAAAGAATTAGCAAAATTGGTCGATCGATCATTTTCCAGGAGACCAAATTGTGAATCTAAACCATTCTCGAATTCTCTTGAAGATACACAATTTTTTTATTAAAAATCGGTCCAAACGTCTAGAAGGAGTTCAGTGACAAACACACGAACCCAGGAATATAATATACTAGCGACCCGCCCCGGCTTCGCACGGGTGCAATGCTGATATACTAAATACGCTACAGAAAAACTGTGAACGTTGTTTATAAAAAAACAAATAGATCTATATTAAATCAACAATGTATTTAAGGTATTTAATTGGATAAGGATTAATGCTGTATTGGTTAAAATCGCTTCGAATATTAGTCATTATTTGTCGTAAAAAGTAAATGACAAAAAAATGTTATTGTGGGATATCCATAAGAGATAGACATATACCATCGCGGAGTTTTCTGTAGACCTTTTCATTGTGTACAATACTTAGTACATTATTTTGATAAATCTCGTAGGATTCAGCCTGCGTTTGCAATGTAAGCGGAAAAAATGTAATTGTTTGCGACATCACATTAGAAACCTCAAAAATAACAGTATTTGTCCACTATTTAATGGATGATATTATACATAAAAACCTTCCTCATGAGTTACTCTATCTATTAAAAAAAACCGCATCAAAATCCGTTGCGTAGTTTTAAAGATTTAAGCGTTCATAGGGACATACAACATGACACATGACAGAAAAAGCGACTTTGTTTTATACTATGTAGTGATATATATTAAGATAGATAAAACGTGACTATGACAAGACTGCTACGTCAAAGCCATGGTAGGCCCCTAGGTAGTTGAGTATACTGTTTGTTTAATAATTAATTTAAAACAACATTATGAAATGGCAATAGTAATTACATACAAGAGAGTGGGAATCCTATTTACGAATAAATGCAAACTTGGAATTAGAAACTTGTATCTCATTATTTTCGTTCATTTCTCGTGAAGAGGTGTGTGTGAAAAGTACCTATTACGGGACCACACAATAGCTGACCTAAATAAGTTTGGTCATTCGATTTTCCATTTACTGACACCGAATCACATTGTCGGTGCGGCCTGTCAAATCTCTTTGTTAGGTTTTTGCAAATGGGTAATGTTTTTTTACATTTTAATAAATGTTTTTTTATTGCGGAATAAGTTTGTTTGGATGTGATTACTAAATAATTTATCGTAAAAAACATTGTAGTGTGTAAATCTATAATCTACTAGCGACCCGGTACGTGCTTCGCTACGCATAAAGTGAAATATATGTATATGTATCTAGACACATGGGAGTGTGTCCGCCAAGTTCGAGCAAAACAAAAGCGACACACCGGACGTGGGTTATATTACACGAAACATTTCGGGCCAATTTCGACCCCCCTTTAACTCAAAATCTATTTTATCTACGCAAATGAAATTTCAAGTATCTGTTGAGACCTCCTTACTTATCAAAAACACAAAATTTCATTAATATTCCTATTGTAGCTCTTGAGATATTGACGTCAGAAAATCGCTATTTTTTTACTATACACTCACTGACTGACTGACTCACTCATCAAAAATCTAGACCACTTCCAATGGTCGTATTAACTTGAAATTTGGCATGGAATTTGGCGTCTTTAGGTCAAGGTAAACGGAAAAATCTGAAAATGCCCAAGTGTGAGTCAGTTTCAAAAATAATGAAGCTGTAAATTTATACCTCTAAGGAACTAAAACGAACTAAATTGATCTATCTTCCAATGATCGTACCAACCTGAAATTCGTTACGAAGGTTTGTATTTAGTTAAATTAAAGTAAAAATCTAAAAACGGCCACTTGGCCGAGTCACTTTCGAAAATAACGAATACTGTGTAACTTTGATCCACTGTAAGTATGGAGCGAAAATGAATAAGTAATAAGTAAGTACTATGTCTAGCGGTTCAGGTGTTGGACTTGACTGCATGAGGTCCCGGGTTCGAATCCCGGGTCGGGCAACACAAAAATTTGGTTTTTCCATTTTCTAATCAAATAAATGTTGCTCGGGATTGGATATGTGCCCGATTGGTTCGATAATATGGGAATGCTTTGCCTATAAAAGAAGTGAGGTCAAAATAAGTACCAAGTTCCATACACATACCT
The DNA here is from genome assembly GCA_002245505.1 of Calephelis nemesis. Taxonomy (NCBI): domain Eukaryota; kingdom Metazoa; phylum Arthropoda; class Insecta; order Lepidoptera; family Riodinidae; genus Calephelis; species Calephelis nemesis. The sequence goes on along the minus strand of NJDD01006436.1, from coordinate 150,584 downwards.
CAGTTAAAAATAGATACAGTAATGCACACTTGATTTTCCGCAGTTTGAAAAGTAGATTCTGAATAAATATCATATTAAATACCTGAAATTCTAATACAGTAACGCAAATCTGTTTTTTCAGCAGTTTCCTGATAAAAAATTTTATTTTTTTCTGTACTTTTTAATGATGTTATTTGGCAAGTTTTAATAAAAAAATCACTTGACATATAGCGTTTAATAGGTTTATAACAATGTGTGTGAAAACTTTTCATACAAACTGTAAATGTCAAGCGATACGAAGTTCGCCAGGACGGCTAGTCTATATATAAAAAAACGATTTGGCTGATTTTGGTTTCGAACTATTTATGAAAGAAACATGTCACAATAAAGTGTCCATTCATTCATTCATATATTAATGCTAAGTAGACGGTAGGTGCTAAAAATATCTGAACTATTTATATAAACATGGGACCACAGTCGCGATAGACACAGACAGAGAGAGATTAGTAGTAGGGGAGCCCAAGGCTCGTCAGATATATTATGTAGAGCACATTTTAGCGTGGCAAATCCTATAACAATGTTTTATTTTAGTATCTTAGTTTAGCCATGGGTGCCCTGATGTGAAATCCGGTTTCCTAGACACATTATAGTTGTTATTGACCTGTCCTTTGACCGGGATGTCAGGCCTATTGTGCAAGTACCTTACCCTGGGAATCGCAAAATGTCTTAAAAAGGGCATATTCCGGTTATGGAAAAAATATATAGAAAAAAATATATCTTTACGCCCATATCCCCGAATAGGCAGGCAGAGGCACATCCAGGGCACGATTAGCCGAAGATACTAAGTCCCACAATGTGATAGGTGGCAAGCCTATCGTCAACCAGGCACATATCCTATCCCTAGCAACATTTTTTTTTATTAGAAAATTGGAAAAAACCCAATTTTCTTTTTGTTGCCCGACCCGGGTTTCGAACTCGGGACCTTATGCAGTCAAGTCCAACAACCGAACCGCTAGACCACAGAGGTTATTATAAAAGCCGAAAAAATATAATCTAATAATATAAATAAATAATAATAAATATTCCTGTCATGGTAAAAAACCCTGGCAAGCCGCTGCACACCATTCTACCACCATGGTATTTTGATATTGACGTACATTACCAACGCAATGTGTTTTTTTTAAGACCAAAAAAAGTGACATCGTAAGTTTTATGCATAAAGCGATCGGCTATTCTATTTGAAATATAAGAGTAAAACTCCCGGATCTCAATCTCTAATGGTTTTTATAGAAATGCAATTTGAAGATCATTTGAACTTTGTCATAAAATAATGAAAAATGTTATTTTAAAAAAAGTACATAATGCATAGCAAATTACAACAATAGCAGGAGGATAGAGACTTATTTAACGCATAATATTCCGGTATAATTTATAAAAATACTATTAGTTATTAACAACGGATTTTGCGATTTTATATTTCATTTTTTTATTTTATTTCTAGGCTGAAGTATCCAATTCGCCAATTTCGTTTCGACCAAATTCGCTCAAAATGTATTTTGTTGCATTTATGTATTTTGTTGCAAAACTTATCAAATTAAGATAAAAAAATATCGTCAGATTAAACCAGCTTCACTCCTCGCCGTTTTACGCTCCTTTGAGAAGTTGAAATTCAAAAATTCTGTAATATAAAAGTAACGGATAGTGAAACATTAGTTAATTACATACTTTTAATAATCTACTGTAATTGAAGTACCAGTCTTTTTTATTACATTTCGTAATGGACAAAATTGTTAATATTTTGTTTTCCTGTTTTCCGCATTATATAAATTATGTAGGATTAGCAATTTCCCTCTAACTTCGTCCCGAATACGCAGTGAGAAATTTCTTTTTTTTTCTCTAGACTTAACGCTTTTTTTATTTTGTTTTTAAGTTCCAGCTAAGACCTCAGGCCATGCTGCCACGTGTTCCTTTTTTTTATCGATTTGTCCCTTTCAGGGATAGGCTAATGTCTTCCGTATTAATAAATTCTTTCTTAGATTTTTTAATAATACTGCAAAAATTGAATAAGGTTTTTGGCTTTTGATGCTTGGTCATAAAAGTTCAATACAATGTAATCTAGACATCAAATTTCCACTTAGTAAAGAATAAAATCATGTCCATCACGTGTTTGTGATGATAACCTAGGTTATTTTTCAATACCCGATGGAAGAAGAGGGGTGTTAAAATATTGACGTTTCTGTGAGTTTGAAAGCTGACTGATCGAGATAGTTCTTAGCCACATGTAACGTTTTGTTTGTTAAGTTTTGTCATCTATCGACAATTTTTAATTTTATTGCGGTGTCAAAATAAAAGTGAATATATTTGTGCATACTGTTATCTCTAATCCGCTAGAAACCCGATATAAAGAGAAACACCATATAACCAAACAGTTTGTAATTGGGAAAGCGACTTTGGTGGACTCGGTCGCATCCAATGTACGGCTAAACTTACAGCTGGAATCAGGTCAATTGAATTAGGTTACAGAAAATGGCTCTGCCTCAAATTTTAATTAAAATACGATGATTGTTAATTTGTCAGCATCTGTATTTCAATATTCCACGTTATAATTTTATAAGTTAATAAATCATAACCGTTTAATAAAGCTAATATAATTTTGATATGTTTGCTATTAACTTTTTAACACCCATTATTAGTTCGTGCGTGGAGCGTAAGGATCAAACATTGTCCTGGAAGGCAAAAAAAACTTCAAGACAAATCACTTTCTCTAAATACTAGTTTAATTTTTAAAATGACCACCCCGTTCGTCAGGAGTTAACTTATATGTCTAACGCATACAAACGTGTAGTAGTATCGGTTTAATTATTATTGTCAACAGCAAGCATTTTTGTGTACATGGATCTAGGTCCAAGTAGTAAATATAGGTCTTGATGTTTATTGAAATTTTCAATACGTCTTCGTACACTTGTTGAAGTGACTTCTCGTTGCTATTGATGGTAACGAAAGGTTTTCGTACAGTGAAACGTACTATATATTATTCGGTTTGACCCGGACTATAAACTTACACAAAATTTGATAAAAATCTGAAATTAAAAATTTGCTTGAAAAGTGAACAGACAAGCAGATAAACTAACAATACTTTAAATAATCCGCGTTTTTGGTTTTGTATTCTATGTATATTATGAAACAATAGTTGTTTTATAAAGTATTTCATGTACAGATTTAGATTTATTATAAGTATGTAAGTTAGTACCTTTGACTAATACCTATAACACATGCATATTTGCTTAGTCTGGGGTTTGAATCAATTCGTGTAGCTTGTTTAGAGATTTCTGCAAGTTTTAAAGATAGAAAAAAATTTCGCCCCAGACAGGTTTTGAACCTGTACACTACATACATACATATCTTTACGCCAAGCCCAAGGGTAGGCAAATTCGTAACCTGTACACTTTTGTCTCAAACCCGAGAATGCTAACTTAATCATTTAAGCTACTGAGGATTTAAATTCTATGGCGAAACTTTTCTTTTCTTTCTATAGATACACAGTTCTGAGTACCTATTAAATGAGTTCATCGTTACGTTCGTTTCTCTCAAGGTATTCTTACTTTAGCATTTTCCTTGAGCTTGGGTTAAATTTCAATAAATTTTAAAAAAAAGAAGAAATTTCGACCCAGACAGGAGACGTGACTGGAGGTTTCTTTTTATTTCTTTAAAATTTGTAGAATTTTTAAGCCAATTACAGTGCAAGCGCTAAAAATAAAAAACCTTGTTTAGAGATGTTTATCTATTTATAAAAGTATCAGAGTCAGATCTTACTTAAATTGCAACGCATTAAAACACTAATTAAGAAACTCTGCTAGATGGCAAACAGTCAGGCGGGTATTATGCCAAGGTCTTTGTTACCGAGGTGCAGTCTCGTTTTCCTCTATAGAGTTAACACGGCCGTCGGTTGAACGCTCCGCAGACCGTAAGCCGGATCAAATAAAACCCACTGCCGTTGCCATAACTACTCTTTAAATAGAAATACGGCGGTTTTTTGTAAATTCTCCTTATGTTTGTTGAGTTATTTCTTACTCCGTCTCATTGAAATTCCGTCCAATTTTTTGTTATCTTAAGTTTTCATGAGTTCAAAAAGACTAAAAAGTCAATGTCAAATATCACCAAATATCCTACAAATTTGGTTCAGGCGTTCACGATTTATGATTGTGTAATTGTAACAGTCCCGACTTAGTTTTAAAAGTATGGATTAATTACAACAGTAAATAACTTACTGTAAAAATATATTGCTTTTAAAAACAACTTGTTCATTCTAAAACTTGTACATTTCCACAGTGTAAAGTGTATACACATTTGATATTTCACCTAGTGCCGTTGATTACAGCCTTATTTAAAGTGTTGATTGCAGTTATTGGCGGTAATTTTGTTGCGCACCCTCTAAACTAGTTTTAAGTTGTCGTTATCTTCCTCCAACAAAAGTGATAGAAAGGACATACTTTTAGTGTTGTCAGATTAGTCCGTACACGACATTTCTACAGACGTTTAATCTATCACTCAGAAAACATTGATTAAAAACATCAAAGTTAGAATTTTCCGGACTAATCTGACATCTCTAAAATGATGGAACTCTTTCGTTTTTGTTTTGTTTGAAAAAGATAACATGCATCTAAAATAAGTTTAGTTTCTAAACAGCAGAATCACTACCATTGATAAAGTACAAAAACAAGTAAAACTGAATTAATTAAGTAAAAAGGCGTTCAGTTTTAAAGACGATCTCTATTCTGCCTTCGTGTTTCGAGTTGGCTGTTACTAATGAATTGTGTTTATTACAGAATACTCAGTTTTCGTGATCTGCTGCAGGTGATACTTGAAACACACACCTGATCAGTTTACTCCTGGTCACCAACTTCACATGGGATAGCCCAAGCATCATTGTATCCAAATTTGTGAGCTAAATTCTGCACTTTTTAAGCGTGTTACAAATAAAGGTGGATTTACATTGAGTCAGTTTTAGGATGTGCATTTAAAGACTTGGGTCTGTGGGATGTAACCAAAGTCAGTCTGCCACATTTTGTTATACATTCTTAGAAAGTAAAAAATGAAAAAAACGCCCTTGTTTCCAAAGAAGTAGGTTGAGGTACAACCAAGGCACCTAAGACTAACCTAAGACACTAAAGTCTCATAATGTGATAGGTGGCAAGACAATCGAACACACATTTTTTTATTAAAAAATTGAAATAACAAATTTTGGTTCACTGTCTCCGAAGTCAAGTCCATCACCGGTCCACAGAGGTGATTAAGATTACCGGACTCCCGTTTTGTTGGCTTACAACTGGTAGACAACAGTCATCATTAGTGTATGAGATATTTTGAACAGCTACGATACCATGGCCACTTTGGTGTATAGGGTGCGATCACATTGCTTGTCGGAAAATCAGAGTTGAATGGTGGTCGACGTACGACGACGCCCTTACTCGGTACAATGACTATATCATAATAACGCGTATAATGAATAATTACGGTTTAATTTAATATTTGGAATAAAACAACCTTCTCCATTTTTTAAATTTGGAAAAATAATAAGTACGTGACATTTATTTGATATTTTCCATCGTCGGCGCTTGGTAAAACTTCCAAATATTCATATTTTTAAATGAAGAAACACTTGTACTGTTTTACGTATCTTATACTGTGTTACGTTGTGTTGTACTGTGATACGTAAAACAGTACAAGTGTTTCTTCATTTAAAAATATGAATACGTGACTTTTGCGATAATCGGGCTCAAAAGTACAATCCGAAACGAACTCAATGTATATCTGTCTTTATTATTATGTGTTTAAAAAATGTGTTTTTGATTATTTATGTTATTGGTGAATATAAAAGCCAAATACCGTACACGTTTACTTTTATTTTACGCAAGTAGGAACGATATTTATGTTATTTTGCTTACGTGTCTTTTAGACTATTTATTTTCGTTTTCGGGTATTTCTGTCCTGTAGGGACTATCGCTCTTTGTAAGTTACATATTGGGTGCATGGGGTCAACCCCAACCATGGTACATATATAGTTTAGTATTCATTCCAAAATTGTTGATAAGATTTTAGAAAGAAAAACATCTTTTCTTTTGGTGAATTGTCATCAAATTTTCTCTATTATTATAACAAATTGAGTATATATATATTCAGCGCTTTTATCACATATAGCTTTTATCATGGTATTTGGTACTATGGATAATTTTACATAATTTTGACGACAGCGCAAGTTTATAATAATAATAATAATTCTTTATTTGCATATAATAGGGTAACAATTCAGGTCTTATTAGTTATTTTTAACACAGTGTTATGTTTAACACAGTGTTATTAAATTAATGTTGATATAGTTTCTGAAATATCACGCTTTATTATTATTATTACGTAACTGATTCTGATTAAACGTCTATACGTCATGATTATATTAGAATTTATTTATATTTCTATTAGTTGCAAACATGTTTCATTTATTAGTATTGAAAATACGAACGTAATAGCTTTAGTACATATTGGGTATTTGTCCAGTATGTTTACGGTATGTTGGAAGTTTTATAACCAGCGACCGCTATTGGTTTTACATGTTGGCCAAACATCTTGGCCCAAAGTATACTGTAGCCATTAGAATTCAGCTCTCTCTGCTTTCATTTAAGCGCTTTAAGTAATATCTTGGAGTTTGCTAAAGTGGACACTTAATTATATTGTAGATCATCGTCGAACTTGCGCTTTGTGTTCCTTGTAAGTATCCTTACCATAGTGTGGTAATGTAATAAATCACTGTATAGATATTAGATCAACATATCTTTTATATTATTAAGTTTGTATCTTGCCTACTTTCATTCGTGATGCTATTTTTGAAGTGTATTTTCGAATACCGTTTTGTAATTTAAATATATCAATTAAGTCGAGGCTATGATTGACTGATAAATTGTATCTTTTTGAATATAAAGTTAGTTATATACCTATTAATAGTGCGGCGGCTAAATAGAATGCTTGTTTTGGGGCAATTAAAAAATCTAAAATTAAAATCAAATACCCTAACAATCCGTACATTTAGCGATTATGACCTTTTGGGCGGGATCTATATAGCTCTCGTTGCTCATGCCTCTGGCGACAATTATTCTTCTTAGCATGGTCATTTATCGACTTCAAATAATCGAATTATGTCTTTCGACTTATAATCAGTGTGCGTGCTCCTTATTAATAGGTTATCCTAGTCACAATACAAATGTATACAGTAGGGAAACTACCTTGAACGTTTGGTAATGGCGCATTCACACAAACATACGCATCGACGAAGCCAACAAGCAGTTTTCGAAGTGCTGTAATAACGGGTATCTCGTCAAGACATGATGTGGTCACTTTGTTAATTGTTTCCGCGATGTTTTTAAATGCTACGAGCGTGTTTGTATTTTACTGGAACTAACCGACCCCGTGAGATTCCCAACATATACAATTATTAATTAACTACGAAGTCATATCAACTCAATTGTGGTGTGACAAAGGTGTGACAACTAGGCTTAGTTTCCATACTGTTCATATTTTTACTGTGTCATAGTTCAGCACCTTAAAAAAACATAACACTTTTGCCTCTATGGGTTGCAGGTTGGTTGTCATAACAACTAGGCTTAGTTTCCATACTGTTCATATTTTTACTGTGTCATAGTTCAGCACCTTAAAAAAACATAACACTATTGCCTCTATGGGTTGCAGGTTGGTTGTCATAACAACTAGGCTTAGTTTCCATACTGTTCATATTTTTACTGTGTCATAGTTCAGCACCGCTAATTCGAGAGATAGAAATTAACAAAATTTTAAGTCGAACCAGCACTGTGCTTAAATAGTAATACTCTTCATAGCCCTAAGTGTACGGAACAAGGTGTATTTGTTTTCTTATAAAATACTCACGCGTTTTTCTGCTAGATGTGAACTGAAGCCACCTCTTGAGCTCAGTCTCCGAAACTGACGAGTGGAGGAAGCGTTCTGATCGTGCCGTACTTTAGATATTTAAGTAATCTCTGATCAAGAAATCTCAATATTTTCTGAAATAATTACACCGAACAAATTAAATATTTTACATCTCTCTCACAATTATTATACTTTGTCCATAAAAGTTCGTCTTATGATGTTTTATGAAACGTTGACTTAACTGTAATCATCGTCATACAATAAATGGTGCACTTCTTCCGCTGGGTCGGAAAACCAAGTTTTTGTCAACTTTTCATAAAATCTCATTTGAGGACGTTCTATTGGACATACTAGTTGTATGTAATATAAAGGTGTTTAAGAAATTGCTAAAGGTATTTTAATTAAATATTCCTCGCTGTTAGTGAAACCATATATTTGGACACAGTCAAAGATTTATAATGAATTATTGATCGTATAAGGAAATATGGAAGTAAAAAAAGCGAAACAGCGAACTAGACTAAAACGAATATAAGTGTATAACAATAGGTACTACAATATAACATTGAAAAATCTGTAAAAGACGTGGAAGAGCATTGTGTCATTCTATAATTTTAATTTCTTGTTATTTTCTAAAAAAAAGTATCGCTACTGATTTTTTAAACACTGTTATATCTTTAGTGGAAATCTCTTACTTTTCTATACGTACACATCACCGAACTCAGAGTAGTAGTTTCTCGAAAACTTTTGCCATCGCGTAGTCTGTTATTTATTTGATATTAAAAATACGATATAACTCATATATTACAAGACGTTTGTGATATATGTGTTTTATATTTGGGCGTCGACCTTAAGAAGAAATATTTACTTTTGAGACAACATTCACACTGTATCTCAGTACATTATTTTCGGCTATTAATAATATTAAGTTTTGTGTAAGTAAATCAGTATGTAAGTGTTGTCTTAAAAGTATAAGTACAGTTGGCCAATTTTGGACAAGTTGAGTTTAATTTTTTAATTTTAACTAGTCAAGTCTCAAGTGTAGGTATAAACACAGGGAGCTAAACAAATTCCATAACACTAGAATAATTGTTAATCCAATTTTTAACGATTTTTTAAATTCTTGAAGCAAGGGAAAATACATTAACCCCTATTAGCTGTAGGTGTGATTTTGACATCATAAATTTCATGACTTTAAAAACAGTTTTATTCTGACCCCCAAAATATTTTTTTTTATTATTGGATAGCGAAAATCCAACCGGCTCGTCTTAATGCAAAAACTTATAATTTTGCAAATTAAATAATTTTATTTGGATTTAAAGTATGGATTTCAGCAAAGTAAACGCCTTCTTCTATAAATTTAAAAAAAAAACTTGTTTTACGTACGTCGCTGTCATATGGCAGAATTTTGGGTCTCGTGTAAATCTATCAACATTTTCTTTGTTTTGAAACAAAGAAAATGCCGATAGATAATCCTTAATAACCCTTGTTTAAAAGAAATTCCGCAATCTGTGTCCTGCCCGCTTTGGCCGACTGTACCCTGGTGTAATCTATACGTAAATGTCACGATGGATTAAACAAAGTGGTGAATTGTGGCTTACAAGGTTTTGTGCCGTGTGTGACCTGGATCCTGCGATGTGGGTCATCACCAGGAGGAACATTTTCGAGTACTGTCGCTTGCAAAAGTTTTTGAGGCTGCGACTTAAATTGTTTTGTAAGATTACAGTCCAGCTTGATCAATGACATTTTGATAACTTAGGATTCATGGATCGGTTTTATTAAAAAAACGTGTGTATTTGTGGTTCAAAAGCATTGTGGCATAAATTCTGTATGCAGTCTAATTAGTTAAACATAGTCCTTAGTAAACAAATACTTACTGTATGTACTCAAGTAATTCGTATTTACTTAGGATATGTTTAACGTACAGTACTGAATATACAGTACACATACTCACACAATGTATAAATGCTATCAGAGTTTTAAAATAACTCCTAGTTGTCATATTTCATTAATTAATTTCAGTGTCTGTTGAACTTACACGAACACTGCACTGGTTTCACAAAAATAGAAATTAACAAAGAGTAGATACATAGTTATATGCTTCCTATCACATATATACGTAGTATACGTATTGAGAAGTTTATACAATTTACAAAATACTTAGTTGTAGAAATATATTCTAACATATTGTGGGTGTGCAAATATGAACATCCCACTGGTTGCCCATATTGTAGGTAGTGCCAAATTTCTTCAATAGTTAGAGCGTGATTCCCAGGAAATAAACAAATTAACTAACTCATTTTTACATTTGTATTTATTTAATTCATATTATTATTCACATTCACAGATTAAAATATAAGGAGCGGCAAAAATGTTAGTGACGGATCAAATATCAGGCAGCGTAATGTTTTCTACTTTAGTAGTGTGCTCAAATAGTAGATTCTGTCTGTCGATTTAATTCCGCGTTGCCAACAGTTTGTTCGAGTTGAGAAAATAATTAATATCAATCTAGGTGCGCATTTGACCAATTATTGCAGAATTTTCTATAAGAACAGCATTTTATATCGATTACTTTCTTTATTCTTAAAACGAACCTTTGAAAACAATTGTGAAATAAAAACAAATATCTATATCTTCTCTTTGTTAATTATTTTTGGTTGAAACATAAAAAAATGAATCGCATGTCGTTGTTAATTAAGTGTATAATTGCATGATTTGTTCTTAGTTTCTCTGATGGTAAAACCAAAAAGGCCAGTTTTAATAATATCTATTTTCTATGTGTTCTTTGATGAAGCAATATCAAGTACATAGTTTAATTACTGCAGTCTTTGACACGGACTGTTTATTCTAAATACGTTGTCACATAATGATTTATGTATACTTCTTAATTGGGCATTTAGCCGTATAAATTTAAAAATACTTTATAAATAGAATAGACGCAAAGTGTTAGATAGATCAGAGTTCGAATAAGCAAAAAAAGTTAAATCTTTAAATTATTGTTAGGAGGGGAGACTCTTATTTTTTCATGACAATTAACTGAGTATGATAGAAAGTGAAGAAGGGGTCAGAGGTGGAAAAGGTTATTCTAAGCTAGTAGAAGCCTTTCATTTCATTCTCTCACTCTTTAAAGAAGGTATAAGATTTTCTTTTGAAGTATTGTTCGCTGGTGAACCAATATTTTTTTCAGTTGATTTTTATTAGAAAACGGCCATTTTGGTTTCAACATCTTAAGTCTCCGTCGCTGTTGTTTTGAAATGGAGGCAATAAATATGTTAGGCTTTGTACAACTTGTATTTAGTATAAGTATTAATTATTATTATAGCACGATGTGCTGGTGTTCCAATAAAATTCTGAACAAATTAAATGTCGTTTTAATGGTCGTCTCTACTGGGCGCAGTCTGTGTTACCTTATCCGAAAATACTCAACTGAAAAAGTTCACACTAATGTTTTTTTTTCGAGATTTGGCATGGACAAGTTAATAGTTAGTTATTGTCTGATTCCTTCGACTTGAAGAGAAGTGTTACGAAATAATTACAGGGCTTTAAGATTTCACTTCTGTCGGAAAATGTTTTTAATTTTCTTTCAAATACATAACTTTCTGACGTTATGAAACATGAAAGGTAGTGTGCTGCCTAACTTAGACTTCTCTCCTAATGGTAATCGTCGCTTGTGTACACTATTAATATTAGTGGTGCGTTGCACTTTTACAAATATGAAGTTTGCTAGACACTCCACCTTCCAGCACGGAATACGACATTGGCAGGCACTGATGCTACGGCGGCAACATATGCAATCTTTTAGAAATTAGGAGAAGCGTTTATTTCACGTGCAATAGGCACTTGTAACGCGTCTATATAATACTAAAATCTATCACCGGATCAAAACGCAGCCACACACTAAATTTAAATGTTCCTGGACCTGTTACATAAATTGAATCTAACCCTAAAGAAAGCAAATTATATGCTTGTGTTATTGGTGTTAGTCAACAATTCTAATACATAGAAATGCTTAAATAAAATACGAGAATAAATTTTATAAACACCCTGACTAGAAAATGCAGGCCGAAAATGCAGACCCGAAAATATTTAATCTTCATCACACAAATGCCTGCCCCCGTCGGGAATCGAACCCGAGCCTCACGGTTGGTCAGTGTAGTTAGGTGTGTATGTAGGTACTCGACCAACGAAGCGGTCAACACTGAAACACAATTTAGAAGTGAGTATAAAACTGAAACCAAAAGACACCAAAATACTTCGGATTCAAGTTTTTTTTTCATCTGAAACAAGCTCGAAAACATTCGGTGATAGTTGGAGAATAGCACCCTATTCTCGAACAATCACTCAGTAATTACGAATGATGGTAAATATTATCTTCAGACCGTACTATAGTTCCACTTTGAAACACTATCTGCCACATGTCAATGTGTCACTTGGAAGACAGAGTGATATGATTACGTATTTTACGTAATTGAATCGATTCCCTATTTATAGTATCAGAATCAAGTAAAATAATAACACCAATGATAGTGCAGATACTTGGTAGTAATTCTGAAATAAATCCCCACGTTGTGTACTTGCTGCAGCTTCTTACTCTAAGAAGTCACTCAAATTTATACCTGGATTATCATGTAGCAAGAGCAACAGATGCTCCGTCTCGTCGAGGCTAAATCTATATATTAATACGTGATGCCATAATTTTGGACCCCTTTTTACGAAAATTGGGCGGACGCAGGAGCATAAAATTTGGCACACTCATAGTTAATGTGTAGAAGTGCAGAACGCTTATATTTTTCGATGATAATGCTTATAAAGTACATTAAATCAGTAAATAAAACATTACCCACACTATAATGCGTTTGACACACACTAACAAATATATTGATGATAACGATAAAAGATCACAGATGGCGCACCATACAGGTTGGAAACAAATTGGTTCGTCTTGAATAATGAAGATGGCGTTATTATCAACAAGATGTTAAAATTTATTATGATCGGATTTCGACCAACGGGCGACCACCAAAATAACACAAAGTAATAGTATTTGGCAGCTAATGTCTAGAAGTGAGATGTGAAACTCGACTTGTAGAAAGACGTCAAAAGTTATGTTTATGGATAATGATAGTACTCGTATTATAACAAACATAACCGTATAATATGCACTATAGGTAGCTGACACGATAAAAAAGGCTCTACAAGTAGACGACCATAAAAAACGAGCAAAATGTGTTTGGTACCTAAGTGTATTATGAGAAAAAAACGCATTGGATTATATTTTAAACATTTAATTACTTGCTTGTGGTGGCATACACCGACTTGGATTTCATCGTCGTGGTTTGAGTTCGATCTTAGACGGGTAGTCATTTTTTTCAGGTTTTTGACTCTATACACGTGTCTAATGAAATTGCTAGGACGAATAAATGTTTTTTTATACGATCCTATTTTTTTATGTTTTACATAACGCCACTTACTCTGTAGGTTTAGTACATAAATTCCGATTGTCTAAAGTCGGTCTTTAAAAACTGTACGATGCGTTTGGAACTTGGCAGCTTAATGTCCTGAAGATTCACTATGAGGACCAATCAGTGTTCTTGTTCGGTTAGTGCTGATCAATCATTGAGTATGTGTATTGCCGTCTCTTCTGCTTCCAAGCAAGATCTACAGTCAGGTTCCCAAGATTTTAGTCCGGGGTCCTCTTCTGCCTGTCGTAAGAGGCAACTAAAAGGAGGCTGGGGCTATGAGTCAACTGATCGGAGTGTCAGTTGGCTTAAAAAGCAGCCCGGGACGTGAGGCAGTATAGCATGGTGCGACCTCATGCTGCTGTCGTCAGTGCTGGTATGTGAAGATTGAGTCTTCTGAGCGGATGAGTCTGCAGGCAGATGTAAGAGTGACAGCGGTGCGTTCTTCGGAGATCTCGCAGTCACCCGATACGCACAGGGAATGGTCACCGAGTTGTTTTAGCCGGTAGGGGTCCGGCATAACCCGC
>NJDD01006436.1:121623-135191 GCA_002245505.1 Calephelis nemesis | reverse complement strand
GAGCGTCGACAAGCCTGCAGCGATCTGTCTACGCTCGGATTAAAATCTTTAGCTCTTTCTGTTGCATATTTACTGCTTTTGACGTGAATTTGGTTAAAAACCCTGCAACGAGTGGTTTTATATGCTCTTGGTAACCAAGTTTCAGCCAGCTTAAGCTTTTTTGCCTGTTCCAAACACAGACATTTCACATTTATAACACCCCTTTTTCTGTCGGGGGTTAAAATAGCGAACAAGAAGAAAGCACCTCCAGCGTCGACTATAAATATCGAATAATATGTTACGTGCCAATCAGGACAAAATGCTGTACAGAAATATAAAATTCTGTCATGACTGACTGTGAATAAAATATGTTAAAAGACAGCTGTAGCCTGTAGATACCATAGATGTTACTGGGGCATCGCTGTCATAGGGCCAAGATGTTAGGCCAATTGTGCAAGCCTACCTAAGTAATTGAACGAACTTGATGAATTTTGACATAGAGATTTAGATAAGTTGAATGTCAAAATAATATATACAATTGTGATTTGTGTTTAAATTCATAATCAAGTCAGTATAAAAATAAATTTTAATAATTATTATTTATTGACATTACTTACAAAACTGACAAGTAAAAACCATATAAAGAACTATAGTGTGATGATATTCTAGACAATAGTTCGCTTAAGCAGAGATATACAAGGAATGGCGCTAGTGAAACGTAAGTTATGTTATACGAGAGAAAATGTAAGTGATATTTTTGTTACTGGTATAGCTATTCTCAGATAAGTCGATATTGGTGAAATTGGCCCTTAACTGACTAAAACGATATTATTTATTCAAAGTATAAGTGGCGAATCAGAAAAATATATCGCCTTCGAATACACAGTGACGTAAACGGGTTGTTAGCAATAAAATGCGACGATGGGATGTTGGGATCGTGCTCCTGTGTCATAAACATGAATGAAAATAAATATTACCTACTGCTGGACGATTTACCTGGTACTTAAATCTTTACCCAATAATAAGTAAGCTAACTTGGTAGTATAAGCACATGTTTTACACGCGTCATATCAAAATATCCCTGGACAAATTACACAAAGTGATATAGGTAGACAGATTTTTATTCAAAATTAGTGCACAACATACATTTTTTGAATGTCAGAAAGCAAGCAAAGTTTTCATATTATATACTTACATTAGTATTAATAATTCCTTATCAAATATTATTTTTAAGCATTTTTCCATGCATTTTTATATTTAAAATATTTTCCTGTCATATAATTAGTATGCCTTTTTCAAAAGAACATTTTATTTTACACATGATTCCAGGTACAATTTTATTATAAAACCTTACACAAGCAGCGTTAAAGCATTTGGACGTTGTTTTTTAAATCTAAATTTATTTACAGCTAGTTTATTTTTTAACAAACATTTGAATATTTTTTCTGACCTACTTAATGTTTTCATACTTATATGTCTTGACTAGGTACAGTCACAAATTATAAAGACTTATGTTCAAGGTACAGTCGTCATATTTATTTTTTATTTAAATAACTAATCTCTATCTCACCTAACCCCAACTAGTGCCAAAAAAGCAAATGTGATTGTATTATGGATGCTAGTCAATGATACTAATACATAGAAATACCTACTTAAATACATACTTGTATAAATTTAGTTTAATAAACATCTAAGCATACAATAATAATATTTACTGTTAAAACCCATATCAAATAACTAGCTGCGCCACGCGGTTTCACCCGCGTAAGTCCTAATCCCGCGGGAACTCCGGGATAAAAAGTAGCCTATATGTTATTCTGGGTCTTCAGCTACCTACATACCAAATTTCATCGTAATCGGCTTTGTAGTTTTTGCGTGAAAGAGTAACAAACATCCATACATCCATACATACAAACTTTCGCATTTATAATATTAATAGGATAATAATGTTTAAAACATTTAAAACAAGTAACATTTTATGTATTCAGTACTTGGTGTACTGTATACATATAGTGTTACTTATTTTCTAGGCTTCAATTAGGTGCCTATTGCTGAGAGTCTAAGGTCTGATACCAGTGTCCTGCAAAAAGTGTATTAATAGCTATTTTGTTATGTGTATAATGAATCTTTACAACTATTTAATCTTAATTAAGATATGTATTTATAAAAATGTAACTGTTTTTCGGATTAGGCGTATCTGTGTTCTAAATTTGTATTCAACCCCAGCGTATAGGGTCAAGAAACACACATAAACTCTTGTTTATTTATATGCCTACCCTAGCACACATATATATGCATTCGAGATTTCCGTGACTTTCTCCGGGGTTTAATCTGTTTGTATGCAAAATATCGTTAAAGTCTGTTTAGCTGTTCTGCCGTGAACACGAAAAAGAAAATACCCATTTACATTTTCGCAGATCCATTGTTCAGGAGCGATATGCGATTGGGATAATTGCAACATAATATGTCTTCCTCAGTCTTGTTGTCATTACAACAGTACTTAACAGTATTGTATTCCAGTTTACAGGTAACCGAACTAATGAGAAAGGGATAATACTGGATACAAACGGCTGGGTGATCAGAAGGTTGCTCTTGAATCTCGATTTCATGCAAATTTAAATTGAAATCGGATTTGTCATTTTAGGCACGAATGTGTTCAAACATAGAGCGGATTTGTAATACTTAGTTAAAAAAAAATGAATTGCTATAATTTTGTTCAACAGTACTTAAGATGACATATTATAACATATCAAAAACATCCGATTCCGATTTCCAATTTACAACAAATCGAGATTCAAGGGCAACCCTAAAGTTTCTTGTAGGTACTTCATGGTTATAGACGCGTCGAGGAGACCATGGTCTCTTACATTTTCAGGGAGTATTTTTTGAAGAAGTGGCTAAAGAGTAGGGTTAGAATATTTTTGTCCACTAGGTGGCATTACCGTCCTTTTGTATCATGTAAAATCGTTGAGTGGATGAACGCATCGTCTTAAAGTGGTGGTATTAGGGGGCAGGAGGTTATTAGTATCTTTGTTAAATTGTGGAATAGTTGACTTCTTTTGTGCATATAAAAATTTCCTGAGTAATAATCTCATCGAGCTATCTTTTTTTAAATTGATTATGTAATAAAGTACAAAACATAAAACAATATAAAAAGGATTAATTCACATTAGGTATATGAATGCAAATTAAATTTAAAATTGCAATACGAGAATAAAACAGCCATTCCCAAGCTTGTTCGTCCTCTAAATATTCTGTATTTTTTATCACTTTGTCTGTACGTTTTTATTATTTTTTTTGCACGTTTCTTACGTGGTCACTCGGACAATAACGAATGGATTTTAGTTGTTCTCATTTCGGAAGGGAGGTGATGGTTTAGTATTAATTGGTTCTTTTGTGAATTTGATCAAGCTCTGACAAGTGGTTTGAGAGATATTTATAAAAATGCATATTTGTGTAGGTCACCGACGATGTCGTCGAAGTAGACGACCTTATAGGTAGGTATGACGTGGTAAAGAAGTTGCAACAGGATTTAGAGTGCAAATAAGTTAATATTATTTTTAACCGACTTCAAAAAAGAAGAGGTACCTACCTACGCACTCAATTCGACTGGATGTTTTTTTTTATTTTTTTGTGTTTTTTTTCATTATAATTTTTATTTTGGAAACATAAATTATGATTTTGAGGTGCTTTAATAATAATTTTATCATGATCGGACTAGGAGGTTTTCAGGTATAGTTAATAATGCATAGTTTTTTGTTTATGTTGACGACCTGAACATCGATGATTGAATTTATGTGGACTCATATTGGAATCATTGGCTATCCCTCCTAAAAGTAATGATCAAATCGCGACGTGGTACCTAATGAAACAGTTGGAGTCGATTTTTTTCAGAATCAGAATAATCTTTATTCACATGAACCATACAAGTGGTATTTGTGCGCGTCGACATTTTTTAAACTACCACCGGATCGGAATCGCGGCCTCACACTGAGAAGATCCGGCGAAAGAAACTCAGCGGGCTTGTCTTTTTTTCAATAATAATATTTACAATATAATCTAGATTAAAATTACTAATTACAATTTGATTTTAACTTAAATAAAAGGTACAAAAAATTACATTACAAATTGCAGTGGGAGATTAAACCTCTATTCCCAGGCATGTTCATCTTCCAAATACTCTGAGACCGTATAATAGCCTTTTTGACATAATTTTGCTTTGATACATTTTTTAAACTTTTTTATAGGTAGATCTCTAATACCAGCTTATTGTAGAAACGTATACATCGACCCAAAAAGGATTTACTAATTTTACGGAGACGAGTTTTGTACGCGGTTAGATTATTTTTATTCCTCGTATTAATATCGTGAACGTCACATTTATTTGTAGACATACATAGATTTTTTTAACATACATTAAGTTTTCAAAGATGTATTGGGAACTGAAGGTTAAAATATTTATTTCTTTGAATTTTTCTCGGAGGGAATCCCTTACTTTTAGATTATAAATAGCTCTAATAGCTCTTTTCTGTAATACAAATACAGTATTTATATCTGCAGAATTTCAGTTTTACTAGGTACGTTTATTTATAATTACAAACATCCTTAGTGTATATACCTACAGGATTTCACCAAAGATCAAATCTCTAAAGACATGAAATTATGAAAAACTAAAATACACTATTCGGACTGTTTAAACATTGGTTAACATTTTTTACTATAATTGTGAATGGTGCTTAACTAAGCGATTTGACAATTTTTAAATAAAACAAGTAGCCTTATTGTGATTGATTCGTAACTGACGGTTACTATCTAATACAATTATCTAAGTAATATCTAATCTATCTCAGGAAATAGCGGACTCAAATTGGTTGACTTACTTGCACATTGTACTTGCACAACATTAGACATTGGATATCAAATAAATAAAGTTGTATTCTCCTAGAGAAGACTTTGAAACAAAACTTTATTGAATACCTAATACATGAAGTTCGACAGGAAAAAGAATGATTAAACAGTTTGTAAAGTAAACAAAGTAAGGGGGAAGTTTCCGCTGAGCTTGACTGACGTTTAGCCGATAAGTTCGTTGGGGGTTTAAATGCATCCATAAAGTGCATGTAGTGCTTCCTTCTAATCCTTTGATCTCAGCGTCGCTTACAAGTGACCCAATTCGTGGACTGAGCTTTACTTTTAGTGATAAAAAATGACTAAACGATGAATCGATGGTAAAAGGTGGAGGGTGGGTAAAAAGGAGGGGTAGTGCGCGCGCTGCTGCCGCCGCAGTAGTCGGAAATTTGTGATCGAAGCGTCTGAACGTAGCCACGAAAACGAAGCTGCTGACTTGCGTCCGTAATCCGACGTAACTTCGCGCATCGCAGGTAAGCCAAACAAGTTCTCAAAAATATCTGGTCCCATCTCAAATAGATGTAATTACATATAAACTATATATTATTGACGTTTTTGCGAATTGGTTAATGTATTGGAAAAGTTATTCGTTCGCGATTACTTTTACGAAAGTAATAATGCGAACTAAAAACTTTTTCAGATGTTTATTAAATGCGTTGCGTTTATTTCGGTTAATTATTGGTTTACTTTTAAACATACTTATTACATATTCTTTAACTTTGTGACTGATTTAAATATATTTTACAACTCTGATATTAAAACTAACTAATTTATAAATCTTTTAATAGAGACTGACTCATAAATTATAATAGGTAATTTACAACTTTGATTTTTTTGAGCAATACTATTTTTATATGCCTAGGTATAATAAATTATTAAAATTAAGTGACTTTGTAGTTTAATTTAGGCAATTGAATACTGTTAAACTTTCCGCTTCGCGCTGTTATCCAGAAGTTAAAAAAAACTTTTTGAACTATACGGTGTAATTAAAATTATCAATTTTTCGATTCTTTTTTTTTGTCTTATATTTTTATTATTTTTTTAGTTTTAACTGATTTTTGGAAGTTTCCAACGTACCTACTCCTTATTATACGAGTATCTCTCGTCACGCATGCGCTAAAAATATAAATCGAATTTGGTGAAAAGCATTGTGAATAGAAAGATATTGTGTTTCACGTAGCATAGAATTTCTCGCTATTGTATTTATATTTAAAAATCTTATTTTCATTCTAAGTTTTTTATTTTGTGCTTTCTATGTGAAACATCGAAACAATTGGCCTTTTTTACTTTTTTTGTTTTGACTGACTGTTTCGTCCTTTTGATTTTAAGTGTGGATTTTTTGAGTCGATAATTACTACTTTAAGCTGTATAACTAGTACCTATGTCGATGCCTTCAGATAAATTGTTTCTGTAAGCAGATAAGCGAATAATGTTAACCCTTATTATAAAGTTGATTTTCGTGATGTGCCAATCTAGTTATGTATATTATTATGTTTAACTTCGCCTCTGTGGCTTAGCGGTCCGGCGTCAGTCTCGACTTCTGGAGGTCCCCAGTTCCATCGCCGGGTCGGACAACAAAACAAAACAGAATTTTATATTTTATTTATTTATTTATTTGTTATATTGGAAGGCAAACAAGAAGACAGATTTCCTGAGGCCGGGATGTCAGGCCTCGAGCAAAAGTAAGTTTACTAGCTAACTTATCCTCTGCACCGGTACACGCCAACGGTGAGCACTGACGTAATGACAGTGGTACCAATTCGGACGAGTCGCTACGAAACTCTACCACCTAGTCAGATGTCACGGTGTTAGTGACGGTAAGCCTATTTCCGCCTTTTACAAGCTGCTTGGCAAGAAGATAGATGGTCTATTCTACAAAGGAGCCCTGACCAACACAGGGTGTTCTGGTTGTGTCTCTGTTTACACTTTCAGGGATATGGGCTTGGAGGTAATTGCTTGCTTACTTACTTTTATCATGTTTAACTATCCTTTTGTAAAGAATGGATTTTGTTATAATATTGGAAAACAGCCTTGATTTTTTTAAATCTAAAATATACAAAACAGGCTCGAAACTTTCTTACGCTAATTTTTCAATGTCCCTAGTCAACCATTTTTCATTTACTTTCAAGAAATGTCTGTGGTGTTTTTGTGCATATTTGATTTTTTTTTGGTTCATAAAAACTTCTTTTGTTGATTGAAGCATTTTCTTTCAATTATTGCTGCGCTAGTGATCTTTTTTCTATGGTATCGTGGTCATGGCAGAATCGCTGGAAGACTTGAGCAAAATGCTCGGTGACCTCGATAGAGTTTCCCAGCAGGTGGGTCTTAGAATGAACTTAGATAAGACGAAAGTCATGTTCAACGTTCATATAGTACCTATACCAGTTCACGTTGCTAACTCAATCTCTGAAGTTGTTGATCAGTATGTGTACCTAGGTCAAATTGTTCAGTTACGTAAATTCAACTTCAAGAAAGAGGTCGATCGCCGAATCCAACTCGGATGGGCAGCGTTCGGGAAGTTAAAGGGATCCCCCCTTTATCTTGTCCGAATTACCGCAGAGCTTAAAGTCGAAAGTCTTCGACCAGTGTGTGTTACCGGTGATGACATATGGAACTGAGACTTGGCCGTTAAATGTGGGCCTCTTAAATAAGCTCAGAGTCGCTCAGCGTGCCACGGAAAGAGCTATGCTCGGTGTTTCTCTGCGAGATATGATCCGTAATTCGGTGATCCGCATGAGAACGAGAGTAACCGACATAGTTCAGAGAGTTAGCAAGCTGAAGTGGCAATGGGCAGGCCACATTGCTCGCAAAACCGACAACCGCTGGGGAGGAAAGGTTCTCGAGTGGCGGCCCCGCACCGGAGGACGTAGTGTTGGATGACCTCCCACCCGGTGGACTGATGATCTGGTCAAAGTTGCGGGGAGTCGCTGGTTACAAGCGGCTGGTGATCGTGACTTGTGGCACTCTTTGGGGGAGGCCTATGTCCAGCAGTGAACGTCTTCCGGCTGATGATGATGATGTGTTTCTAAAACTGTGACTTCATGATTTAGTTAAATGCAGTAGAATTTCACAGTAATTGCCGAAGTGCAGATAAATTTGTAGAAACAATAACGTTTTTCTGCTATTTTGATTTAAAGTGATTTTAATATTTAAAAAATAGATTGAAATTTGGAGAAGGACGTAGGCTACTTTGTACCTAAAAAAACAACGGATAGTGTTGGTGAAATAGACTAGGCAGGCGAAGCCGCGGGTAACAGCTAGTGTAAAATAATGCAAATTAAAAATTATTCTATTACAATAAAGTTACATCTAAAGTATTTAAAAAAGTAAAATACAAAAAAAAGATTGCCTTAATAAAAAAGGTAAAACAGAAAATATAATTATAAAATATACTTCCTATATATTACCTGTAATAACTCCATTAAGTTAAATCTAATAATCAATATCAGAAGATTTCTCATCACCACAGTGATCACCACTCTCTCCAATTGGCTAGAATCTTCTGAAAATGATTGAAAATGATGTTATGATAGAGATTGCAATAAATAAATAAATATCCCTGGACAAATCACACAAATTGAATCTAACCCCAAAGTAAGCGAATTATATGCTTGTTTTATGGGTGTTAGTCAACGATACTAATACATAGAAATACTTAAATAGATACCAGAATAAATTTAATAAACACCCAGACCCGGAAATGCAGACATCTAAATGTTCATCACACAAATGCCTGCCCCCGTCGGGAATCGAACCCGAGCCTCGCGGTTGGTCGATGTAGTTAGGCGTGTACGCTAGCCACTCGACTAACGAGGCGGTGAGACAATCAATTGTAAAACGTAACGCAGATAATTTATTTCACGGTAATTCTCAGAATGCATTTATTACAGGATCAGATGTTAATTCAAAGCATTCCCAGAAGATCTGTATTGCTAGCACAGAATAGTCCTGATCGCTTCCTAGTATATCTTTCGCGGAATCTACGACGGTCTTATATTTTCTTGCTTCTTGTGCTTCTTCGGAAAGCTGTCAATTAGGTATAAGGCAAGATATTAATTACCTCTGTTCTGTGTACTAGAATTATATCTACAGTAACAGACATTGAGTACCAAGAGTACATTTCATGATCTGACTTTCTTGTTTTAACGCAATAAATTTCAAATTCTGAACAACTTATATCATCCTATTAATATTATAAATGCGAAAGTTTGTATGTATGGATGTATGGATGTTTGTTACTCTTTCACGCAAAAACTACAAAGCCGATTACGATGAAATTTGGTATGTAGGTAGCTGAAGACCCAGAATAACATATAGGTTAGATTCAATTCGTGTAAGTTGTCCAGTAATGTTTATTTATTTATTATTATTTATAATATCTTTATCATTAAGTATCTCCTCTAACTTGCCATTTTTTATTTGTAAACTAGCGGCCCGCCCTTGCTTCGCAAGGTTATGAAATATACATATGAACCTCCCTTTTCAATCTCTTTATCTATTAAAAAAACAGCATGAAAATCCGTTGCGTAGTTTTAAAGATTTAGGCATACAAACGGACAGCGACTTTGTTTTATACTATGTAGTGACGAGAGCTGATATGAAGCAAACATTCAAGAGTACGGATCCATGCATGTAAAGTAGATAAACCAAAGCCAAAACGTTGTTGGTTGCTGGGTACTTGACTCTACGTTCATAGTAGACGGTGTGGCACCGCAAATATAACACTCCTGTGTTGAGCCTGTGTCTGTCAAAGTGCTACAAACCTTGTCGTCAGTCATTGTCAACAACAAATTGTGTTCAATAGAGATTGGAGTTCCATCAACGTAAAACGTTACATAAAGTGGGAAGAAGGTGACTCAAGGAGTCTCAAGGGGAGAAATGAGTACTTAAATAGAAATTCGTCAGTCGCGTCGACTATATAATGTATAGACTAGACTACATACCATATAATGTATAGTTAATATTGTAAAGCTAAATTATTTTTTATCTATATTGACTATTGTTAATTTTAAATAAAATATAGTCTTAATATTGTAAAATTGCAGTAATATTGCTCTCTCTTGTAAGAAAAGTCTCCTTTAGAATACGGGTTTAATTAAACTTAAGGCGAAACTAATATGTCATCGAGGCTTTCAGGTTTTAAATCTAAATTTAAATGTAAATATAAATAATGGGCTTGGGGCACTACAAAATAGCTAATTTTTAAAGTGGGCGTTAGACGAAACAAACTCTCAAGCAAGCTTATGGTAGCTTATGGTAGTTAGGGTTAAACCTAATTATATTTAAAATTTTTGTTTAAATACTTGAAAACATAATATGTTACAAATCTTAATTATAAATCTGTATAATTTTAAAGATATTTGCACACCATAATGTTGTAGAATATGTTGGTATTAACAAATGTCTTTTGTTATAGTTTTTTACACACATTTTCGGCAAATAAATTTCATTTTTTAAATAATTAAACTAGCTATAAATATAAATAATTGGCTTAAAAGTTAAAGCGTATGTAATTTAATATATTTTTTTTAACAATATTAAAATATTTGCACACCAAAATGTGGTAGAATATGTTGATATACTTAAATATTTTTGTAACATCTCATTTAGGTACACACATATTCCGCAAATAAATAATTTTCTTTCTTTCTTTCAAAGCCTCAAATTAAAGCAATATTTTACTACCTGTAAAGACACAAGGAACACATACAAATGTTGCTATTGTATCTGTATTAAAGTTATTAATGCGATTTTTTTTTGGAGAAGGCGACAGTCGGGAGGCAGGGAAATGATATAGACCAAGCTTTATTACACAAGCGTAGTCGCTGACAACATCGGAAGAATCTGTTTAGCTTGTTGTTAAATAAGGCTTTCTATAGCGTAAACTTTTTTTTTGCAGGAAAGTTGAAATGATTTTTTTTTCTGATACTTATATCAGAAAAAAAAATGTAAATAACAAATAGCTAATATTTTTAGTTGCCGATGAGTTTGTTTCGCCGTTTCTTCTCCTGACTGGCTAGGATTAGAAATGGTGGCAGTTTTAGGTAGATAGGG
Source organism: Calephelis nemesis (assembly GCA_002245505.1). Lineage (NCBI taxonomy): Eukaryota > Metazoa > Arthropoda > Insecta > Lepidoptera > Riodinidae > Calephelis > Calephelis nemesis. The sequence goes on along the minus strand of NJDD01006436.1, from coordinate 124,253 downwards.
TTAATTATGGTTACCAGAGAATTTGTTTGCCCTCTCTTTTCCTGACTGGCTAGTTTTGGAAACGGTGGCAGTTCTTCCGTTTCTTCTCCTGACTGGCTAGTTTTGGAAACGGTGGCAGTTCAAGTTAGATAGGGTTAATCCTGGTTGCCGGGGAGTTTGTTTTGCCGTTTCTTCTCCTGACTGGCTAGGTTTCGAAATGGTGGCAGTTTTAGGTAGATAGGGTTAATTGTGGTTGCTAGATAGTTTGTTTTGTTTCTCTTTTCCTGACTGGCTAGTTTTGAAAACGGTGGCAGTTCAAGTTAGATAGGGTTAATCCTGGTTGCCGGGGAGTTTGTTTCGCCGTTTCTTCTCTTGACTGGCTAGGTTTGGAAACGGTGGTAGTGTACGGTAGTTAGGGTTAAACCTAATCACATTTTAATTTTTTTTGTTAATAATAATTAAAACCTAATATGTAATAATTCTAAATAAAAAAATATAAATTTAAAAACATTTGCACACCACAAATGTGAATACGTGGGTATAAACAAATATTTTTTGTAAGAACTTCAAATACACATACATATTTAGCAAATAAATACATTTCATTTCATTTTTATTTAATTTCTTGATCTGTATGAGTACATGGATAACATAACCTATCAATGTATTTGTACATACGAATGTGCGTATTAAATAAAAAAATCCTTCGTCTAACGAAAGTAATGTAATGGCAGTAAAACTGCAAAACAATTACTTTGATTTCAATAAGTAAGTCACCTTCGCACACAAATATTAAGTTTTTTTCTCGATTTCCCTGTAATCTGATCCAGAAAAAAAGAAAGAAAATTATTTATTTGCGCAAATATGTGTGTTAATGAGATGTTACAAAAAAAAATTTTTTTTTAGACAAATCTTTTTAGACGTCAGGATCTTAAGTAAAGCGGTGTTCACTTTACACAAGCTCACTTTGGGAGATTAGGAGGCAGCGAGGAAATATCACGATACACTAATTTCTTCATGATTATTTCATTTGTGCACTTTCACTGAACAATATTAAACTAATTCCCACCTAAATTAACTAATTTTACTCATAATTTACACTAAATTCAATAATTGTGAAAAAATTACGATCATTCACAATGGCGCCAAAACTCTTATTGTCTTTTAGTTAATTCATCAAAGTCGTGTCAGGGTCTTGAGTAAAGCGTTGGCTTCGTTACTCAAGCTCATCTAGTGGGATTTGGCGTTAACGAGGTAATACACGATACACTAATTTCTTAATAATTATTTCACCTGTGCACTTTAACTGAACAAAATTGAACTAATTACCACCTCAATTAACCAACTTTACTCATAATTAATACGAAGTTTATTAATTACGGAAAAACTACGACCATCTTGTTTGACAATGGCGCCAAAACTCTAAATTTAAGATTAACCCTAGAAAGACCTGTAAATTTGTAACCGTTTAATATGGACCGGAAAAGTATAAACGTAGGCTACGTTCGGATAGGTATGTTAAGACAGATTCAACATAAGTTTTGCGAATTGTCACCATATCTTTGATTTACATTTTACTACGCTTCTTAATTCTCTGTTGAGAATTCCTTATTTTAGAAAACAAAATAATTCATGAAAAATTGCTGATTTTGGTTGACGCAAAGGATTCCCAAAAAAATTAAATATTGTATGGAGAATTTGTAATGATAAATTATTATTTGATATCATATTGTTCAATGTGTAAAATAAACACTCAGCCTAACTACCAGATTTCTCGCAAGAGGAAGGTTTAGCTTACAAACAACCAGACCACAGGAGTTAAAGTGGTCTGCACTCTACAACAACTTGCCCGGATAGGGACCTATCGTCTTATCTATACCTACCGCCTTTATTTATTTTTTACCGCAGGCTAAGGTAGCCGGTAGAATAAGTGTACATTAGGCTTAATAGCCCCGCACCAATATCATTTAAGGTCAAGATTGTCTCTTGTAGAATCGGCTTTGCTCATGGTGTTATGCCATATAAATGTGGTCTTAGTCAAAATATTCCCACTGTACAAATGTGCAATTTGTACTGCGATATTACTTTGGCGACAGTCCACAGATAAGTGTTAACGTAAAGCCATACATGTGCGTTTACGTAAATACACGTGTGTCTGCGATATAGGTAAAGAGCATTGTTTTAAAATCATTATAATGTTATTACAACATATTTTACATAGCAGTTTAGTTACTTGTCTTCGTCATGTGACATATATGAAATAAATCGAAGGAAAATAAAGACTGCAAACAAAAAAAAAAACTGNAAGCAAGTTTGCAAAGTCAAAATACAGTTTTATGTCTTATTTTATCAAAAAACTTGACCACAGGCAAAGAGATGAATAAATTTAGTATGCATAGTTCATTCAGCTATGAATGAATCTATAGGGATACCGATTTTACACGGAGCGATAGATACTAAACCAAAACAAATTTTAGTATTTCCGTTGTTCAAAAATAAAGGCTCTTTTTCGCGAAAAAAGTGTTTGAGGTTTTCCTGACAGATAAGCCAAATTTGATAAAATATTTTCTTAAACAATACATTAAATCAAATATTAAATACTTTATTCATTTCGAAAAAAAGGAACATCGTAGATTATTCAGTAATGTGAT
>NJDD01006436.1:94061-120723 GCA_002245505.1 Calephelis nemesis | reverse complement strand
CAACCAGACCACAGACCTATCGTCTTATCTATACCTACCGCCATTATATCATGTTTTACCGCAGGCTAAGGTAGCCGGTAGAATAAGTGTACATTAGGCTTAACAGCCCCGCACCAATATCATTTAAGGTCAAGATTGTCTCTTGTAGAATCGGCTTTGCTCATTGTGTTATGTCATATAAATATGGTCTTAGTCAAAATATTACCACAGTACAGATGTGAAATTTGTACTGCGATATTACTTTGGCGACAGTCCACAGATAAGTGTTAACGTAAAGCCATACATGTGCGTTTACGTAAATACACGTGTGTCTGCGATATAGGTAAAGAGCATTGTTTTAAAATCATTATAATGTTATTACAACATATTTTATAAATATAGCAGTTTAGTTACTTGTCTTCGTCATGTGACATATATGAAATAAATTGAAGGAAAATAAAGACTGCAAACAAAAAAAAACTGTATTTTGACTTTCAAAACAAGCAAGTTTGCAAAGTCAAAATACAGTTTTTTGTCTTATTTTGTCAAAAAAACTTGACCACAGGCAAAGAGATGAATAAGTTTAGTATGCATAGTTCATTCAGCTATGAATGAATCTATAGAGATACCGATTTTACACGGAGCGATAGATACTAAACCAAAACAAATTTTAGTATTTCCGTTGTTCAAAAATAAAGGATCTTTTTCGCAAAAAAAGAAGATAAGTGTTTGAGGTTTTCCTGACAGATAATCCAAATTTGATAAAATATTTTCTTAAACAATACATTAAATCAAATATTAAATACTTTATTCATTTCGAAAAAAAGGAACATCGTAGATTATTCAGTAATATGATAATTCAACATTTGAAATCCGGTATAAATCTTTACGTATGTACAAAACGAATAATATACGTAAAAGTTAATATACGTTTGACCGCCTCGTTGGTCGAGTGGCTAGCGTACTCGCCTAACTGCATCCACGAATCGCGAGGCTCGGATTCGATTCCCGACGGGGGCAGGCATTTGTGTGATGAACATTTAGATGGCTGCATTTCCGGGTCTTGGTGTTTATTAAATTTACTCTGGTATCTATATAAGTATTTCTATGTAATAGTATCGTTGACTAACACCCATAACAGAAGCATATAATTTGCTTACTTTGGGGTTAGATTCAATTTGTGTGAATTGTCCAGAGAGATATTTATTATTATTTATTATAAAGATGAAGGAGAACAAAGACATAAAACATTTAGGTATCATAGAGAAAATACATGTCATCGTTGCAATAAAGAGATGCTAGGATTCGTCCAAGCTATTATTGGGATAAAATGCAGGAAATAGTAACCGTAGTGATAAATAATAGCGAAGCATGTCGGAAAATGAAATATTATCGAAGACCTATCAAACCTACGTTATAGTTGACACAAACTCCGAATACTCCGTTTCAAGTTTCTATATTATTATTTCAATAATAATAATAATAAATAATAAATGTCTTTATTTGCTTTGAAGTGGTGTAAATGAAAGGTCTTATGTTATTTATTTTACATTTTCACCTACTTCACCAGTACAACTGGTATGCAAATTCTACAACAAATTGAAAAACGAATAATTATATAGTATTTTTACTTATACATTTATACTTTTGTTCAACAATTAAAAATAATTATACGAAGTCAATGATTTAGAATAATTCCCAAGACATAACAAAACAACAAAAAAAAAACTATAAATATTATTACATTAATTAGATCCTTCTATTATAATTTGATTAAATAATTCTAATATGTCAATGTAGAATTATTATTAATAAATACATTATTTACAAGTCCATTTATTAAAAATTAAAATTACATTAAGTTGTTTTCCAAAAACATTGGTTTAAGAGAAATGGAATATTACTCTAGTGTGATAATACTTATTACTTATTTTCATTTATGAACAGTTCATTTAAATTATAAAAACATTTTTCCACAAGCCATTTACATAATTCTATTTTACATTTATTTATTGGTAAATTCCTTATTTCATTTGGTATTTTATTGTATATTTTTATAGCCATTACATGGACATTTTTGGAAAACAGCTTGTTACATTTAGGAATCAATAATTTCCCGGCATACCTGGTGGGTCTTTGTTTATCTCGTAAATTCGATGTAAACAAGTGAGCGTACCTTTTTACAAATATTACTATATCTTTTATATACATACAAGGTAGTGGTAATATATTGTATTTTTTAAACAAAGGTTTACAATAATCAACAAATTAGTTTTGTGTCTAATGTACTGGCCTCTCTGTCATTAGAGACAATCAGCACTATTTAAAAAAAAATCGGTTCCTTGTTAGGAGTGTAACCTCTGGTGGTAGGTTTGGGGAAACAAAATGTTTATATATGTTACTTTATGGATTGGGTACATAAATATAAAGTCGGTAGCTTTATTTTTATGTACCCACTGTATGGTTATAATTTTATTATACGTAGTTTAGGTTACTATGAGTAGTCAATATGTCAAAAGTATAATCTGTTTAAATTATAAATATTGTTAAGTTTATTTTGTGATGTAGGTAATTATTTGTATATGGATAACTTTATTTGGGTAAGTAACATTGACGTGTTTTAAGAGTAAGATGCCTTACCTACATAATAAAAATAATTTGAATTTGAATTAGGTTATAGCTACATGTCATAGACAGAATATTAGAATCACAATAACTAATGAGTGTCCGATCGCGTGAAATGTGTTACTGTGTCACCTCGTTTCGGATTCTGTCACAATGAAATTATATATTTCTATTTATACTATGCTAGGTGTCCCAGCTAATACGGAATTGTGATTTCATTTACTTTTATAATTACTCTTTGATTTGGGGCAGAGTCAAGTCTAACAAGTTATAGATCATTAAAATCGGTACAGCGGTTCTTGAGGCATGAATGGTGTCACCCCCATAATACTATGAGAATCGTTTTTTTGAAGAACTCCAAATATCCCAATTTTGGTAAAATTTTGTTGAATACGAGAAATCATTTAGTGGGGGTAAATACATAAGTCACCGAAAAGCCACGCAAATCGTTCATCATACGTACCTACAAATCATGGTGGGTACAATTCTAGATTTAGTTGGAAAATAACTTCCGCCTTATTGATGAACTCGAAGTAAAGTAAGCTAAAGTTCAACCTGGTGTTATAAATCTTATTACAATTACAATATCAACTTAATTTTACTTCTCTGTTAGCCCGTTTTTATTAATAAGACGTCTTAAGTCCAGGAGATGTGTCCCTTCTACCGGTTCGACGTTGGACTTGACTTCACGAGTTTCCGAGGNNCGATCTCCGGGTCCAGCAACAAAAAGAAAAATGTGTTTTTAAAATTTTCTAATAAAAACAACGCTGCCCGGTTTTGGCTTTATGCCTGGTCGGCGATGGATTTGCCATCTGTCACATTGGGGAATTCAGTGTTTTTGACAAGTTGTCGGTGTCCCGGTTGTACCTCTGCCTACCTCTTCGGGGAAATGAGTGTGAAGTTACTTTTTCATGTATGACTGGTTTTATACTGTGAAAGATGTTGCCGACTTAAATCAGACTGCAGGAGTTGAAAAATATTATTTAGTAATACTGCTGTCACAAATTTACGCTGAATCATGAAAACTGATGATAAATATGTACTTCACATAAAGAAAATGGTCTCTTTTGAGTTACTTGGACGAAAGAGATAAAAGGCAAGCCAACCAAGCCAGCAGAGGGATTATTTTTTTTTAACCAAATATTAAAATTATGTAACATTAAAAGATAGCAGCATAGAGACAGATCTATCAAACTGAGTGCCCAAAGACCATAGTATATTTACCTAGTTTGTGCCAAAGACTAATGCAAAGAGTAAAATAATATACCTCTGGACCACTAATGCAAAAAGATTGTTACTTATTAAAAAATATTACCTTTTTTATCATTAACGTAGTCACTTCTTGCTAAAGAGTATTTATATTCCTTGGTAGTCACTTATGTTATTGTACGCCCTTTGAATAAGCTTGCTTTTAATAGTATTTTTGAATTAATAATTAATGAAATTCTATTGTAAAATGGGACTCCAATTACCTACCACAAATTATTTATTACATATTTGGAAATCTAAACCAACGTTTTACTAAATAAAGTGTTGAGAAATAGTTTTTATATGTATTATTATTATTCCTGATTAGATATTTTATTTCTACATAAATAATACTTTGGTAAATGTATAAAGATCGTAAAGTTAATATTATGTTTAGTATTCTAAATGTTTGTAGTAGTTTAGTTTAGAATGTAGTATTCTAATTTTATATATTATGTAAAATTCAAAATAGATCTTATGGTTCTTTTTTGAACAATAAATATTGAATTTGAGGCAGTATTGGATCCCCAAAGCAATACTCCATAACTCATAATGCCATGAAATAGTCCTAGCTATGGCGACATTTGTCAGAATTTTTTTTTTTATAATTGCAAACTTAGCTAAACTTTAGAAAGTGCCATTATAGTTTTTCATTCAGAGTTATCACCAGAAAAGTACTAGGTGCATCTAGTTCATTATTAACTTGATGTTAGGGTAAGATGAGTTAACATTTGAAAGAGAGAACTTAACACACTTAGTTTTAGAAGTACTTAGTATTAAACTATTTATAGAAAATCAGTTACTTGTTAATTCTAATGTATGATTTAATTTACTATTATGCTATTTCTGTATGCTTCATCTGTATAAAGACACTTTGTTGGTCAGTTGTTCAATCACGTATGTTTATAAAAAATAGTAATGGACCAGAATATAACTTTGAGGCACTCCCATGGTCATTAGAACACCATTAGACGTGACTCCACCTATGGTTACTTTTTGTTTACGGTTTGTTAGATAGGATAATAGGATTTGAGAACAGTTCCACGAATTCGATAAAATTTCAGTTTTCGGTCTATGATGATCTCTACGCAATGAAAAGCTTTTGATAAGTAATAGCGTCACATGATTTTTCCCATGATTTAAACATTTTTAAAATTTCATTTCCTGCGTCTTGGGTAGACCTTTCCTAACAGAATCCATGTTGCTGTCGATGTAGATATTGTGACTTGTAAAATGGGATATTACTTGATTAAATATAATATGGGAAGATGTATAAGGTAGGTTTATACGATCAGATTGTTCGTATATTATACGAGGGTGGTGTCAATAGTCCCCAAAACCGGCGTATTTGTAGGGTAATGAATGTAAAGGAAGCCAGACAGGTTTGTCATGATCGTGAGGCTTAGTACTCGATACTCTCTGCCTACCTCGTTAGGAACTTGGCGTGAAGATATATGTATGGGAAGGTAATTTGAAAGATTAGTTTTATTTACTACCTGATTTAAAATTTGGTATGATTTATCAGTTATCTGGAAATATTCATTATTCTTAGTCTGTTCATCTCATTCAAAGCATCAGTGTTGCAAGGTCGTTTGCCGGTTAATTTCGCACAATCCAACTCTTCAATAAGGATACTTTCTTATTATTTTACTCTATATTTCAACCCTACCAGAGCTCCGTTTAGAAGTGGCCTTGACTTGAGTGTTTGGAAACATTCCACTTATTTCAGATTATAGTTCGATTGTGCCTGACGAATTACAGTTCCGGGTTTAATTTTAAGAGCGTCCTTCTCCTAGACAGGTTGCAGACTAATGCTGATGACGTCCATGCCGCCAAGTTACCCAAATCAAAATTAATCAATCGATGATAAGGGCTTTAGAATTTTTTCAAACAAAATTTTTCACAGCGAACCTTTTCATTGTAGGAAAGCACAAAAAACTTCAATAGTGCGCCATATTAGATTCAAAATGATGGTAAATTGGTTTCTTATTATTTTCGGGAAGCCCTTTCATTTGATACCGATATTTTAAAACTGCGTTAAAAATAACTATTCCGCTATCTTGTATGGTCCGTTACATTGGATTTAGGACCACGTCAAATTATTTTTCGAGTTGCTCTCAACAAGCCCTTTTATTCGATACCCATATCGTGGAAGTGCATTAAAAATAACTATTCCACTATCTTAAGTGGTCCACGATATTGGATTTAGAATGAGGTCACACTATTGTTCGAGTTGGTCTCAATGATTTCTTTTATTGGACCCATATTGTAGAAGTGCATAAAATAACTATTCCGCCATCTTGGATGGTCCGCCATATTGGATTTATAATGACATTACATTATTTCTCGAGTTGCTCTCGAGTTGATACCCATATTGCAGAAGTGCCTTAAAAATAACTATTCCGCTATCTTTGGTGGTCCGCCATATTAGATTTAGAACACATGTCATATTATTTTTCGAGTTGGTCTCAACAAATCCTTTTATTTGATATCTACATTGAAGAAGTGCATAAAATATCGATTTCGCCATTTTGCATGATCCGCCATATTGTATTTAGAATGACTTCACATTATTATTCGAGTTGCTCTCAACGAGCCCTTTTACTTGATACCCATACCATAGAAGTGTTTTAAAAATAACTATTATTCTATACTAAGTGGCCTACCATAGTGGATTTAGAATGACGTCACATTATTTTTCGAATTACACTCAACGAGTCCTTTTATTTGATACCCATATCGTAGAAGTGCATTAATAGTAACTACTCCGCCATCTTGGATGGTCCGCCATATTGGATTTTCAATGACGTCTCGTATTTTATCATGCATTGTCATCCAAACTAAACGTGTATACAAATTTCGGCCCAACCATTTGAAGATATCTGCTTAAAATTGAGTTCAAATTATTTTCCATCCGAACTGACATACATTGCAAGTTAAATAAAAGCATTTAAAAAGAATTGACGATTTTCCACCCAATGTTTTCCATCATTTATTTTGAATACGTAGATCTCGGAAAACAGAACCTATGTTTTTTGAGTGAAATAAATAACAGCTGTTTACTAACACGCACGTAAGGGGTTTGTATTGTCACTAATACCAGAGTAGTAATTAGTAAATACTCGTATGTTGTCTTTGCTAATAGCATAATTATATATCTGGCGGTCGTATTCAGAGACGTCAATGCACATTTAATCTGTGATTAAGTCACAATTTTAAACAGAAAATGTCGACTAAGTGACTGATTAAAACATAATTGACGACTACGAGTGCGGCCGTTTCTGTTTAATCTTTTGCTGTCTATACAAATTACGCGAAAGCCTGTCGGATATCGAAATTTAGCTGCGTTAATGTCTATGTTGAAAAGGCGTATACATATACGATAGATAACATTATCTCCTAAACTATAGAGGCGTTGCATTAAACGCCTTACTCACTTATAAGTTAACTAGCTGCGCCCCGCGGTTTCACCCACGTAAGTCCCAATCCCGCGGGAACTCCGGGATAAAAAGTAGCCTATATGTTATTCTGGGTCTTCAGCTACCTACATACCAATTTTCATCGTAATCGGCTTTGTAGTTTTTGCGTGAAAGAGTAACAAACATCCATACATCCATACATCCATACATACAAACTTTCGCATTTATAATATTAATAGGATAACATACACACATACAAACATATTATATTATATTTACTTCAACTCCATAGGCAGAGAGAAAATAGGCAAAATGTCACTATCCTTGCCGACCTGCGTAGCTTCCTCCATTACACTATACAAATATATATTATTATATATTCGGCATATTCAGTGGCTCATGACACCACCCTCGGATAAAATCCGATCAATTTGACCGTGAAATGTTAACACAAGTACATCCATCCACATTCGCATTGTATATCTGTTTTGTCAAACTTTAAGACGTACGTAAGCTGTATTTATTGTGTCATATCAAAAGCGTAAATACTATCGTCGTGGGAGTTGTTTCCCGAGCTAATTATAAGTAGCATAAAATAAAAGTTGGAAAAAACAAGTTTTGAATAAAAGTTAAAAAGGTGTTTTACTTATAAATGAGTTCTTTCATAGAACTTCTTACTTATAACTTGTTTTATGAAGGTCTGTCACCGAGGTCTGTAATTATGTTCTGACTGACCTGGCATTTTATTATAAGTCACAAAGAAGTATCAGGACAAGGCTTATAAATAATAACTGTTTTAGACAATAAAATTGTTTTCAAATGGACAGCTGAAGCGTCACATTAATAAATTATTTAAGAGACACAACACAAGCCACGTAGTCTTGTTAAGTACTCATCATCCTCTAGGGAAATATACCTAACTTTTTTCCTATTAACATTTATTTTTAAATATTGCATCTACATCCAATGCATATTCACTTCATTCGTTCAATTTCATTACCACGTCGATTTGATAATTCTTCTTTCGAAAGATAGCTAATGATTCCCACACGAATTTTAACAACGTTTTACCTTATTATAAGTTATCAATACATTACTTCAAAACATTTAAATATTCATAGAAAACTCCACCAACACCTCGTTATTTTATGTTTGGAAAATGACATGATTTTTATTCCTCCTATTTCTTGTGATTTGTGCATGTTTTATAAAAGTTATTTTGTAACATTTGAACGTATTTTATAATTAACCGGCTTCGAGTAAGATAAATTTACTTTAGGAGGTCTGTATGCTTGTTAGCTGGCTATTTTTGAAGCTGGTTGAAAATAGTAGGGCTTAGAGTGTAACTTCATTAGTAAGTAATTAAACATTATTAGGCGTTTTGTTAAATTATTAAAAAAGGCTGCCTACTATTCTCGAGGAGGTTCGCTATTCGGCCGGTATATTTTTTTGTTTTATGTATGTACACTGATTTCTCCGTGGTTTCTGAACCGATTCACGTAATTATTTTTTCGTTTGATGCGAAATATTTTTAAATTTGACCCAAAAAATTGGATTCAGGTAGGCCCATTAGTTTTTATTTTATGAGCATTTTTATCTACTTTCACCTCTTCCGTTGCTTATTTTTATTAAATTTAATCATATCAGCAATAAACTAAAAAGTATTAAATAAAAATAACTGCGTTAATTAAAACCGACTTTAAAACTAAAAAGTAAGAAATATAAAAAAATTGATATAAGTTCAATGTACTATTTACTAATAGGTTTGAAGTCGGTGCAAATCTAATTTAATAATTACTTATAACATAATTATTAGTTTAAGGCTTGGCACCGACTTCAAACCAATTGGCACATATAAATAATAGGTAGTATATAATGAATATGAAATCTTTATTATTTCTTACTTTTTAGTTAGTATATTTTTATCTGCTATAACTTTTACTCCACAGAGCGTATTGCCCGCGTAGCCACTAGCGCGTAGCGATTGACGTAGCATCTAGATATCACGTTTTATGCGTGTAGCTACGCAGTAAGAGAATTAAATTCCTTGTCTGTTGACTTGAATACAGAGTTTTTATTGTGGCTTGTATACTGTCGATGGGAACATTTTAGACGTAAAGAAAGTTAACGACTGGCGTGTATCAAATCCTTCAAATTCCTTATCCTATACGTTACAGTTCAGAATGATAAAGATGAATTTATCTTTAGGTACCGTATTGTATGAAACAAATATTATTCTTTTCTATGGCTACCATTTTTTAACTCTGTTAATGAAAAGATTCGTACCGAATTTTTCGCGCTCTGGTTTGATTCCCGTGTTGGTCCGGGCTTCTTTGCAGAATAGACCATCTGCCTTTCTGCCAGGCAGCTCGTAAAAGGCGGACATAGGCTACCGCCACTAACAATGTGATATTTGACTAGGTGGGAGAGTTTGAAGCGACTCGTCCGGATTGGCAATACTTGGTTACTTTTTAAGTCGATAAAACACGAATATGACATTTTCTAAAAATGATTCCTAGCTAGATCGATTTATCGCCCCCGAAACCCCCTATATACTAAATTTCATGAAAATCGTTGGAGCCGATTCCGAGATTCCAATTATATATATACAAGAATTGCTCGTTTAAAGGTATAAGATATAAGAAAATAGTCCCGTATCCACCATCCCAATATAACTTTGTTTGTATAGTGCCAATAGCCACCATCAATTGGTTACTTTATTACTATTATATTAAACTTACTTATCTTCACGCCAAGTCCCTTGCCGGGTAGGCATAGAGTGTTGATTGCCAAATGTCTCGATCCTTGCATACCTGTCTGGTTTCCTCCACATTCAGTACTCTTGTTATTTGTTTATAAACGCTAAATATAGTTTGAGTTTTAGTAAAATGCTTGGTTTTTTAAATTATAGAAAAACCAAGCATTATGAAAACGTGATTTTGTTGGATAGAAATTTAAACTCACTCGCGGATAAGTCGAAGAGCATTTGATTTTAAAAAATATAGAATAAAGGTTTCTAAGAATTAGTCAATCTAACCATCGCCAAACTTTATTTAAATAAAACATTCGTCCCGAGAAGAGATGATCACCCCCAAAGCAAAAGCAACCACTAGCACAGGGTATGTAAATTGCTTTGAATTTCTGTATGATTGTGCATAACTTAGTCTAAATTATTTTTATGAGAATTTGTTCGGCTCGTTACGATTATGTCGAAATCTAGGCATTGATTCCACTATTATAAGGTAACGAATAAACAGAAGACTCCTTGATAGTAAGATACAATATTATTGTTGTATATATGTCACTTACACACCGTGGTTACTGTGATAACCGGTGCTTCGATATTATTCGATCGGATTTTACTATTTTTGTTTTTGAATTATTTGTATTTTTTGAACATTTCCTAGACTTCCCGAAGGTTCAAAAGATAAAAAATAAGGAAAACTGTTAGGATACTTGGAAAAACAACATTTTAAATTTTTCCTTACAGAACGGGTGTAACGAAGTCCGCCTGAAGGGATGGAAAAAGGCAAATTATAGACATTAACTAGTCTAATTTTGTAATATTCAACATGAAAGAGATTGACAATTTTTTTTTTTATGTTATAGGTAGGCAAACAAGCAGACGGATTTTCTGATGGCAAGAAATTCACGCCGCCTAGAGACACCAAAGATGGTAATGGTGCGTTGCCTACCATAGGTCAGGATGTTAGGCTTCGAGCAAAAGTAAGTTTACCGGCTACCTTACCGGTTATGGCGGTAGGGATAGGTAAAGCGGTGGTAACAATCCGGGCGAGTCGCTGCGAAACTCTACCACCTAGTCAGATGTCACGGTGTTAGTAATGATAAGCCTATGCTTGCCTTTTACGAGCTGCCTGGCAAGAAAGGCAGATGGACTATTCTGCAAAGGAGCCCAGACCAACATGAGGCAAATATATTGTGCGATATTCCTTATAAATATGGAATGGTAGTAATTATACAGCTAAAGCTAGATAGCCAATAGCGTTGCGGTTTATGTGAGTGAGGAGCGAAACACATTAACTTTGATTGCTAATTCAGACATAATGCACACTGAAGTTTGTCACGTCGGGGCGCGAGGGATTTGCAAATTGCCGCCATACTGTCTGGCTCGAAACCAATCAGGGCAACGATTCACATTTGCAATTTTTTTTAAACACTTTATTTAAAATCACTGCTGGGTTTCGTTTTTATTAGTTTGAATCCAATTAAACAATTCTAGTATTAACTTAATGATGGATTACGAAGCAGAGAAATCCATTAGCGGACTAATCTAATATTCGGTAATCCTTATACTACGTATGTTGATTAAGGAAGCGAGTTTCGTTAAAATGGTATAATAATGTGGCTAGTAATTTATTTTATTCAAATGGTTAAAATTCTGACAAAATGAAATGAATGCTATATCTAAATAAACTTTTTTACTTATATAAATTAAAATAAATATTCACTCCAAATTTCGAGAGTTTGTATCGTTTCAAGCTCGGATTAAAAATTATTAATCTGATGTTATGCGAGTTAGGTTAGCATTTTCGGGAGTTAGGTTAGGGCTGGGCATTATTAAGTTCCCGTGTTGGTCTGGACTCTTTTGCATAAAAGACTATTTGCCTTACCGCCAGGCAGCTCGGAATAGGCGAGCATAGGCTTACCGCCACTATCACCGTGACATCCTACTAGTTGGTAGAGTTTCGAAGCGACTCGCCCGGATTCGTACCACCGCCTTCCTACTCCTGCCACCATAACGTCCAATGCTTTCCGTTGACGTGTTCCGGTTCGGAGGGTAAGGTAGCCGGTAAACTTACTTTTGTACTCACTACCATGCATTTGACACACACATTCAAATATATTGATGATAATGATAAAAGATCACAGATGGTGCACTTAAAAGTTTGTAAACAAAGTAGTTGGTCTTGAGAAATGAAGATGGCGTTCTCATCAACAAGATATTAAAATTTATTATGGTCGAATTTCGACCAATGGGCGACCACTAGTGTTAATAATTTATCAGTTAAAGTTAATCACTAGGGAAATTGATTGCGCAGTCCTTAGCCTTACATCCATATTGCCAATTTCAAGATCTATTACCGACGACCTCTGACCTTTCAAATTTATACGCCATGCTTAATATCTGGGTCACGTTTAATATTGAAGGGAATGAAACGTGCGTTGATTGTTTAACTATTCCAGATAATGAACAATGAATATTGTTATTGGATAAATTTGTACTTTCTTAAATAGTTTTGTCACGCATTCGAATTGTGAATTTTACACAAATTCATTTACAACATAGTACGCATATACTCTTATACTATACGCCTGTCCCATCCCCAAGCCGACGCTCAAGAGCCGTCACCGAAATTTCGAATAATTCAGTGCGACTAGTAAAATTCGGTACGTGCGTGCGTGCATGTGCGCTGCTTACGTGCGTGTGTGTGTAACTGGTAGGTATAACTTTTAGGTTTCATCTAGAATTATGGAAAATTTCGATTTCTACGATTATTGTACGATATTTTTCTAACCTATAGTGATTGCGTATGATATCTGTTTACTATTTAGGAATATTAAACCGGTATTTGACAATGTTTAAAGTTTGAAGATACGCACGCACATAAAACGGGCGTGTTATAGTAAATGGGCAACTATCGGTATATTAAAAAGTAGGAAACGGTTATTTATATATTAATAAGTTTAAAGACTATGTTAAAGTATATTGTTACCGCTGTATTTGCTTTTTGTTTAAATGGTGTAATTCCTTTTACGCATCATATATTAAAAAAATGTTTAAAAGTATGTTCTACTGTTAAGTCTATGTACTTGAAAAAAGCTGGGAATATTGTAAATATCTACTACAAAATAAATACGTTAAAAACCGATATCAAAACTAAACAATTGTATACTACCTAATATTTATATGTGCTATTTACTAACAAGTTTGAAGTCGGCGCCAAGCCTTAAACTTATAATTATATTATAAATAAGTATTAAATTGGGTTGCACAGACGTCTAATCTTTAAGTAAATAGCACATATAAGTAATAGGTAGTATATAATTTATTTTAATTTTTTGTTTATGGACCTATATTCCAATTTATTTTTTTTGTTGTGTTAATTATCGCCAGGAAAAGGTTATTATGAAGAAAATGCCGAAAAAATTGCAGGGAAAATGGGAAATAAAAACTGTTAGTAGCTGTTAATATCAAGTGATATGAAGGTCGCTGGGTCGGCTAGTTAGAAAAAAAATGGACCAGGAGTAGATAGAGAGAGAGAGAGAGAATATAATAGAAGTTAAAATGAACAAATTGAGTCGCAGACCTTGACGAAGTTTTACCATTTATTTTAACTCTCTGAACTCTATTGTTCAAATGTGAGATCATGACATCAAGAGCGTTGTTCTTAATTTCGTAAACTATTCAGTATCAAACAGAAAAATAATTACGTAACGAAACCTCGGCGAAATCGGTGTTTATACAAAAAAAAAACATATGCCGGCCGACTTGAGAACCTCCTTCTTTTTTTTGGAAGTCGTTTAAAAATTCTTCACCAATATTCCAATTGAAACAACCAAAGCTCTTTGCTTATCTTCCATTATTTCGAAATCAATATTGAAGCAATCTGTAACCGTCGGTGTAATAATTTAACAAAGCTTTCGAAATTGCCTTTGAAGATGCGAAAGGAGTAATAACAGCTTTTAAGTCGCTTCAAAGAAAATGTCAGACGTGTGTACTGTTGAAACATTTGCATCAATAATTTATGATTTGCACCTCATTTGGCCATTATATATAATTGCTGCATATCGAATGGTGTATTTCCTGATCTAATGAAAAAAAGCAAGGTCGTACCTTTATTTGAACCGGGTAATACGTCTAACCTTACGAATTTTCGACCTATGTAGGATCTCCATACACTTAGTAAAATGTATCAAAATTTGAGTTTTGAGCATTCTCAATCAGATATTAAATCACTTTAATATAAATATGGTAGTTAGGGTAGCTTATGGTATTTAGGGTTAAACCTAATTATATTTAAAAATTTTGTTCAAATATTTGAAACATAACATGTTACAAATCTTAATGATAAATTAGTATTATTTTAAAGATATTTGCACACAATAATGTGGTAGAATAAGTTGGTATTAACAAATGTCTTTTGTTACAGCTTTTTACACACATTTTCCCAAATAAATAAATTTCATTTTTCAAATAATTGAACTAGTTATAAATATAAATAATTGGCTTAAATGTTAAAGTGTATGTAATTAAATAATATTCTTTAACAATATTAAAGTATTATATCGCCTCTGCGGTCTAGCGGTTCAGTTGTTGGACTTGACTGCAAGAGGTCCCGGGTTCGAATCCCGGGTCGGGCAACAAAAAGAAAATTGGGTTTTTCCCAATTTTCCCAAAAAAAATGTTGCTCGGGATTGGAAATGTGCCCGGTTGGCGATAGGCTTGCCACCTATCACATTGTGGGACTTAGTATCTTCGGCTAGTCGTGGGTGCCCTGGTTGTACCTCTGCCTACCTCTTCGGGGATATGGGCGTGAAGATACTTTTTTAAATATTTGCACACCAAAATGTGGTAGAATATGTTGATACACTTAAATATTTTTGTAACATCTCATTTACACACATATTCCGCAAATAAATAATTTTCTTTCTTCTTTCTTTTAAATTAACTGTAAGACACAGTTTGGATTTACTGAAAATTGCTGTGATGAAGCAGGCGTGGAATTACTAAAAATGTACTTGAAGCCTGAGGTCGAATGAGTGAGTATCGAGCGAGTACTCGCTGCATTAGGTGTGTTCTGTGATCTCTCTAAGGCTTTCGACTGTATCCATCATGATACTTTTAATAGGAAATTGCACCATTACGGAATTAAGAACCAAGATCTTGATGTCATGGTCTCATACTTGAACAGTAGAGTACCGAGGGTTAAAATAGGTAAGTGTTAAAACTTATTCGGTGTCTGCATTTACGATTACTTTATTTTTATTTCTATTATATTCTGTTCTATTCCTGGTCCATTTTTATTTCTAGCTAGCCAATTTAGCGAACCTCGTACCACTTGACTACCAACAGTTTGTTCCCTGCAATTTTCTCGGTTTTTTCTTCATAAGAACCTTCTTCTGACGATAATTAACACACCGAAAAACGAATTTGCAACATCGGTCCGTCCGTTAAGGCGTGATGCGGTTACCACGCGGAATTGCGTTTCATCTTTTATATATAACTAGCTATCCCGGCGAACTTCGTTTCACCCGTTCAGTATGGAAAATACTAAAGTATCATTTTTCCCATTTACCCTGCAACTTTCAAGGGTTTTTTCTTCAAAAGAACCTTCTCCTGATAATAACTAACACATTAATTAATAAATTAGCCAAATTGGTCCAGACGTTTGGAAGTTATGCGCTTACAAACACATTTAGCGATTTATTTTTATATTACAAATGATAATGATTTACCTTGTTACATAACGGATAACCACCATTTTGTATTGTTGGCGGATGACACTTTATTTTTATTTAAAGTAGAAAGACATTAGGTAAGTATGATGAAGGGAAAAAGGCGATATCCAAAGTTGTACATTGGTTCACAGTTAATAATTTTCTTTTAAATTGTAATAAAACGAAGTGCATTAGATTTTCAGTGCCCAATGTTAGGCTAGTAGATTTCAATGTATAACTGAATGGATCTAAACTGGATTTTGTTGAATTCACTGTCTTTTTAAGTATAACAATTGATAATAAATTTCAATGGGCGCTCATATTGAGAACTGGCAAATAGTCTTCGTTCAGCAGCGTTTGCAGTTAGAAAAATAAACGGCCTAAATAGCGTATTTAGCTATTTTCATAGTCTAATGTCTGATAGGATTTTTTATTTTATTTCAGGGAATTATTTTAGGGAAAATTTGCAGATAAAAAAATACAGAATACTATAATTGTGTTACAAATAGAGACGTAAGAGCTATTTGTAATCGTAATGGATAAATGGAAAAATTCAAAGAAATAAATGTTTTAACCTCGAGTTCATGAAATACATTCATGAGAATCTAATATGTTTACAAAACTATGATGTTTACGATGTGAATGCGAGAAATAAAAATAATTGAGCTGTATAAATAACTGGTATCCATAAATGTTATCGTATATATTTTTAAACAAATCCTATTTGGGTCAATGTATACGTTTCTACAAAAAGCTGAACAGTTTCAGTAGAGATCTTTCTACCTTTAAATCATTTTAAAAAATGTATAAAAACTTCGTGAATAAAATGTTTTAGAAGATAAACATGCTACACGCAATGCAATTTGTAATGTATTTTGTTACACTTTTTATTCAAGTTTGTAAAATTAGATTGAAATTTGCAATTTTTTACAGTTTGTAAAATTAACACAAGTTTAGAAAAAAGACAAGCCCGCTGAGTTTTTACTTACTTGATCTTCTCAATATGTGGTTGCAGTTCCAATCCGATGGTAGTTTATAAAATGTCGACGCGCATCTATATGGTTAAAGTGAATAGTTTTTTCTGATCTTCTGATCTGATTTTGATCATAAATCATAAGCCTTGATAGGTATCATAGGACTGTATTATCCCGAATAATTAAATATATAATAATATTAAATGATCATGAAGATCCGTGAAGGTGCTGCTATGTATAGAAATAAGGTTCATTAGTCAGTCTAGCCAGCACCATTTCACTGGAAACATACCTTCTAATTGTTGTGAAATTAAATAAAATGTTATATATATACTTCATGTGAACGATTGTAAAAGTATTAGCTTTGCGAATAAAAGTAATGTTTCAGTAAAAATAGATTTTACTTTAAATATCTGTTCAGAGGTTATTGTGTACTGTATCTGAAGGGCCACGTGTAGCCCGATATAGCGCTTGTTCACGTGTCAGCTAAATGTGGCTGAGAGGCTGTGGGCTTCTCGAGGGCATTGAACAATAGGGAGGTGTGCTCGAAGGTAGGCAAGCTACAGCGCCCTTCGACAAAAATGAATATGTTTTATTTTTCATTTTAAGACAAAGAAGTGCTCTCCTGCTAGTAAACTCCCCTGTAAAATACGACAGTCGCCTATAGATATGAGTACTTTAGATATTACTGGCAGGTGGCGATGTTTTTTACCGCTATAGTTCTTTCCAATCCCTTATACAAGAATAGATAGTACTGACACTTATTTTAGTATAATAATAGAGCCTATGATATCAAGCAGGATATGGTGCTGTAATATGAAACCTACAGTTAAACTAAATTAACGGGTACCTTTATTACATATTTATTATAACTACAGAAGATAAATGGGTGTGGATGGGTGAGTTGACCCACTTTAAAAGTAATTAATTATTTAAAAAAACATTTCTTAAAAATAATCCACGCAATTTGAAGCATCCTTTGTAACAAACCCATTCCAGTAAACGAACGAATCGGGGTACAGAAAGTCATCGAACGCGAGTATGGAGTTTCAGAATAGCTGAGCGATTCTTTTACCGATATTTATGTTATTATATTCCTGTATTTATTTGTTTTCGTATATAATCAAACGCCCCCATTTAAGTATATACAGAAATAAAAATGAGTCGTAATACCTAATTAAGTAAAAATTATAAATTACTAGCTGCGCCCCGCGGTTTCACCCGCGTAAGTCCCAATCCCGCGGGAACTCCGGGATAAAAAGTAGCCTATATGTTATTCTGGGTCTTCAGCTACCTACATACCAAATTTCATCGTAATCGGCTTTGTAGTTTTTGCGTGAAAGAGTAACAAACATCCATACATCCATACATACAAACTTTCGCATTTATAATATTAATAGGATAACATCTTACTTCCCGTGGTTTTGTCAAAGTCAACCATTAAGATATGTTACTACTGGAGGTTACACTCCACAGACCGGATGTCCATTTCCAAACGTACCAGCCTGCCTTTAAATTTGACTTTGTTAATTGACATCACAAGGCTCTTTGACAGAGAGGCCGGAACATCAGAAGGAGTTAGCCCTAATTGGAAATGACAGCAGGTTAGGAGCGTAGCCTCCAGTGGTGTCATAGCTTTATGTATACCTTGGAGTTGACAGTGTGTATACACCGCCGTAAAATTAATAATAATAATAATAATATTTTTATTGTACACAAAACGTTATCACAAACATAAACATAAAGATAATACTGTACAATGGGCGAGCTTATCTCCAGCAACAGAGATTTCTACCAGCTGACCCGTAAAAAGAAAAAACAGAAACAAGCATAAGCGTAGACAAGTGTAGATACACGATTTGCTGACTATGAACACAAAATTATTGAATTATTGAATTTTATTACGGATTGACATTATTAATTAATGACATTATTAATTCTTATTTCGTCATTATGTGCCTAATATTATTATTTCTTCGACATTATTCAATAACATACCACTATTTGTTGCCTACATTGTTGTTCAATCTAATTTAAATGTAGTAATTTGTGGGATAATTTATCGTCTTTTAAAATAGTAATATTATATTTGCATGTTTATTATCGATATAGTAGTAAGCACTACGTATAGAATGTAAGACCCAAGATGTATACACTACTAAGGGCCACTTGCACATTCCCGGGTTATATTTAATATTGAGTTAAACTGTCAAATATAAGGTGATTTAACCTTGGTTAGACGCTAACTCAGTATTAAATACATAACCCAGGAACGTGCAAGTGGCCCTAAGGGTAATAAATAAACATAACTAAACGTAAAAATACGTTCCTTGGAGTTCAAAACGTAATATTCATGTTTCGTAGCGGCACGTCCTTGTAGCATGTCGTAGCTATGCTACGAACAATGGACTATTAAAAGCGCGCGCCAAGCAAAAGAATAGGCAGACTGCCAATAGAGTTGAACACTTAAAAGCTCAGAATAACTATGATAGATTTTTGAAAATAGCGAAAAAGATGGACGACAAAAGAAAACCACCGTCCATACAAACAAAATAAGTTTCTGGTGTGTTGCTATATTTATTGACGTGATTGAGTATCGTGTGTTAGACTACCGTGTGTTCGATTCGGTTCGAGATATTGGTCGCGAATCAAGATTTTCGGGATTTTCGAGATTGAAAATTGAAAAAAAGCATTTTTTTGTGTCAAATACTTCAAATTGATAGAATTCAGTATTAGTATCAGAGTAGGTATATTTTTCAAATAAAATAACATTGTATGAACACAATAATCAAAGTTTATTTTAATAGTGAACGAGAAACAATCAACATTTTAGTGACTTAAATGAAATAAATGCAATAATATCAAAAATTTAAACTTATAATTTACCTAATTTAATGAAGAACTAAAATTGTCGCCTATCCTATATTTACTTATCGCCTCTGTGGTCTAGTGGTCCAGGCCTTGGACTTGACTTCATGTGGTCCCGGGTTCGATTCCCGGGTCGGGCAACAAAAACAAAATTTGTTTTTTTTTTAATTTTCTAATAAAAAAGTGTGTGTGTGTCAGCTACGACGCACGATTGGAGTTTACTTAGTTTATTTAATCAATTAATTAAAAAGAATAAAAACACTAAAGAAAAGATCTAGCTGTTCGTATTTAAAATGTATATTATTCATAAATATAAACGATAAGCTTACCAATAAACCGCATCCATGTGTTTTTTGGATTCTTCTTCATTAAATTATTTGACTAATGTCAATGTCATACTTAACCGACTGTAGCGGAGCCGAATGACGACCCGCTCGGGGCGACTCGACTTTTGTTCGGGCGAGATCGTCAGTCCTGAAGGAAAAAAAAAATACTGAAGGACTGAAGCGGTACGACTTACATATGTTTGTCTCTTTCTTCGTAACGCCTCAACTTTTCGTGTTACACTTGATTTTACTCGGGCCTTATAAATCAAATCGTTTCTTAAGGAGTAAACTCAAAAAAATGTTGCCCGGGATCGGAGATGTGCCTGGTTGCCGATAGGCTTGTCACCTATCACGTTGTGGGACTTAGTGTCTTCGGCTAGTCGTGGGTGACCTGGTTGTGCCTCTGCCTACCTCTTCTGGGATATAGGCGTGAAGATACATTTTTTTACACGTATGACATTTTACGCGAGCTTCATTTGAAAATCTCGAAATATTGTTACAATCTTGGGCTATTTTGTCAAGATCGCGAACAGGATTTCGAAATTCAAATTGATGGCTTTCAAGATTGAATCTTGGAAAATCATTCAAAGTTTTGGTGGAATCTTGATCTCGCAAGATCAAGATTGCATTCCCTAGTTGTGAGGTCCCAATGCAAAAAATATTTAATGATATTCCGTTATTATTTTTATTGTTAATTTATTTTCCATAATAGGTTATACAGAATATACTAAAAAGTAAATAAGACAAAGTAAAAAAGGCAAGGTTATCACAAAATGAAAGATTTTTCCAGCTACGGGTAACAGGAAAAGTAATGAATATAACCTTAATTTTTTTTTGATGAACCCCCTACAAAACCTACGTAACGTAGCCAATCATCTCGGCTAGGTCAGCTTCCAATGAAAAATATCAGCATCGAAATCGGTCAAACCGTTCAAAAGTTATTGCTTTCAGACATACGTACATACGTTTTCCATCAGGTGTTAATAAAACCCCCATTTTGCGTCGGTGGTTGAAATAACGCATTACAATTATTTGGGAGCTACGGTGCAACAGACAGACAGAGATACACACACAAACAAGTCAAATATACGACACCTCTCTTCTACGACGTGCTTTAGGAGAAGTGCAAAGATAACGAAACATACATACGTAATACCGTCAATTTGAAACTATTCTAGCCCGGTGACGTTGTAAAAGTCTTTAGACGTACATACCAGTAGTCATTTCGAAAAAAAAATGTAACTATTATCCATCACACACTTCATATTAAATTCATCAGGTCCTTGTCATAAAGTCCGCGTTATGATAAAATATGAATGGATATAGTTAAGGCGAATCAAATGAGTTCAAACTCGATGAGTTTACCAGCAACTGCATTCTAGTAACCCTAGAATGCAGTTGCTGGTCTCCTAACTTCGCGCTCCATCATCAGACCAAATACGTTGTACCAGCACCCCATAATGCTAGGTTTGTTCGGTCTTACATACACCCTGATTTTTTAATCACCATCCAATATTTAATATGTTGATCTTAAGTGAAAATAATTAAATACGTGTTTTTTCTTTTAGTATCCCTCAATACTAAAATATTAAGATATGACATCGCAAAGTCGTCTACAAAGTACCGTACCTACGCGCTGAGTGCTCTGACATGCTAGATAGCTACTTGCTAGATACCTATTTTTTTTCATAAATGGACTTATTTATAGATACTTTATGCCTAGAAAAAATTTGGATGGTGATAAAAAAATCTTGCTGTATTTACTTAAAAGTGAAATAAATACCCATAGATCGTGTAATGTACATTCCAATGCTTACGAAAAGCTGGCTATGACATGATGATAATGAACGCCAGGTCAGATCTCCATATCTAAGTTAAGAACCATGTCCATTTTCAAACAAAAATAAACCGCATCAAAGTCCGTCCATCTGCTAAAGAGTTACGATGCCACAGCAGATAAACGCAAACACACACACACACACACACACATACACACACACACACACGCGTCAAGTTAATAAAACTCCTCGTTTTGCGTGAGGGGTTAAAAAGAAGTAGATCTGGTGTACAGAATAAATAAACTATCAAACATATATTATTTAATAAACTTACACACACAACATACAAAAATAAAACTAAGAATGAAAAATAAAGTAAACATTAACTTATAGTAAATTTGAATATTTACATTGCGAGTCTAAACGATGGTAAGGTACTCTTTTAGCTGTTTCTTGAAATAAGCAAGAGCTTCACACCAACGAATTTCACAAGTTAAGGAGTTCCCCACCTTTATAGCATGAACTGTGAATGTGTGAAAGTGATAGAATGGCCTTGATAGTTCATATCTCATATAAATCGGTCATCTTTTGTGCTTCGTTCACACGTACGTTTAGAGCAACGCTTGAAGCCCTGTTTTTTGGGTTATATAAAAACACATGCTGCCAATAGATACTACTAATTATAAATGGTGTGATGTCAACTGAAACTTGAAAGACTAAGGTATTTAGTTAAAGTAAGTCTACCAGCTACCATTCCCTGCGAACTGGAACACGACAGTGTTGAGTACTGAGTACTGTGGTTATAGCGACAGGAATTTGTAGAACGATGGTATCTTAGGTGTGAAGTTATGAATTTTATATTAACCAATTAGACAAAAAAGTGTATTTATATGTTTCTATAAATTTTAAAGAAAGAAAAAATTTCGCCCCAGACAGGATTTGAACCTGTAACCTTTCGTCTCAAGCCGACGAATGCTCTAACCAATTGAGCTACTGAATATTCAAGTCCCGTGGCGAAATTTTTAATTTCAGTAGCTCAATTGGTTAGAGCATTCGTCGGCTTGAGACGAAAGGTTACAGGTTCAAATCCTGTCTGGGGCGAATTTTTTCTTTCTTTAAAATTTATAGAAATTTATCCCACGCACAGGGCAAGTGCTAAAAAAAAATACGATGTATTATATGTTTTGATGTATTTAACCGAAGGACGATGGCCTCAAACAGCGACGCGTCGGGCCTTCCGTTTCGTTTACTATCTGCGGATAGGAGGGGTGGGTGACCGTGATAGACTGCGGGGTGCATAACGTGGCAGGGAGTGTATACCATATCGATTGAAGGTGCGGGCTGACCTTGGAGCGCCCGGCTGCCAACGGAGCTCCCCGAGCCGACCTTGACTCCTGGCGGTGCGCGCGTCCCCTTGTACCCTTAGTAAGGCCAATACCGCACTTATCAAATAACTCTCGCGCCTTTAACACCACTTTCATCGACAAAAACGTCAATTCTAAATAATCTCTGTGATTTTTTTAAGTGTAATCAAAATGTTTTTATGATTATTTACATCCAGTACAAAGTTGAAGGTAAATATTCAGTATTTTAATGATACGAAGGTTTTGTTCCAGCCATGCGAATTTTTTTAAAACAATTTGCGAAGTTTCAATGTTGTGATTTTTTTGCTGTTCTATGAATATTTTGCGTAATTAGATTATTTAAATAAATAAAAAAATATCAATGTTACTAAAAATGTAAACAAACTTGAATATGGCGCTTATGTACGATTTACGATTTTATGATGTTACAATTTGGACATATTTTCATGAAGAATCTAATGAAATCTAACTCCCATTTTAATGCATTTTTTAAAAAAAGTTGTGACATTTGCCGAAATTGACGATTGACCCCTCCAAGGAATATAAATACTCTTTACCAAGAGGACCCCTCCCTTCTCACTTCAGTTAATTGATAGAATAACCTTTATTAGTAAAATGTATATTTACACCCGTATCCTTGAAGAGGTAGGCAGAGGTACAACCAGGGTACGCACGACAAGGAGAAAGCACTAAGTCCCACAATGTGATAGGTGGTTAACCCACATGTAATCTTTAAAATTAAGATTTTGCATAATATTAATTTTGGAATCTATCGAAACGCAAAAGTTCAAGGCACAGTTCAAGGTACCGTGAGCAAATAAAATGGTTAAACCAAGTAAAACACTTTTATAGCTATCGAGGTTCATAAAAATATGTCGAAGTGTGTCTCTTTATATGTTGGGACGAGGATAATATAAAAATTGTTACTGGAATTATGTAATGTTTCACCTTGGTCTGTAACAGCAAAAACGCTAAGATAGCACATGCGCCGCTTTGGGACTCATCGTGCGTTGTCTTTGTCATATTTTTAAGAGGGAAAAAGACAAAATATGGGAATAAAATCTTTACTGGTAATTTGTTTTGTCTCGTGTGTAGTTTGTGTAGTCCCTACGCCGCCGGTACGTAGTATGAGCTTGCTAAATTCAGATTTTTATCTCTGATATTTCTTCTATTTGATTATGAAATGAATAGCAAGTGGGGTTCTGCGCTTTTATTTTTGTTTTCCAATATGTGAACAATTGAAATAATACAACAAATCATATAAAATACAGACACGATACATTTCTGTATCAGGAATTGTGTGCATGTGGCTGCCTTTCCGATACCGTACAAACTTATAAAAAAAAATGACGACAATAAAACTTACATGATACGTTTAAATAGGTATACATTTTATATTTTTTTTATATTAAATAGGTATTATAAAAATCGACTTTGTTATGTGAGAGGCCAGCGAAGCACACGGCTGTCCTGATGGTAAGAGATAACCACCGTAGATGTTATAGGTGCGTCGCTGTCCTGTGGACTCGATGTTTGGCCTGCACATTGTATTGAATTTAGATTCGATTTTTTCAGTTTTATTGAGCTTAAACGACCTTCTATTACCTTCTATCTGCAATAAGCGCATTTAAAATTCTAAATGTGCATCAAAGAGTGTCCTCGGCGCTGAATAATGTATAGACTGGGGAGCAGTGCTTTGAGATATAAGCCGTGTCGGCCAGCCTTGGATAAAACGGGCTGTATTTGCGAACTGTTTGTCCTTGCATCGCCTGTGCTTTTTATTACTGCTTTTATCTTGTTATTTTTTTATTGTGTCCTTCAAAAATAACCAACTTTGATCCCTGTTAAATTAGTGCAGGTGCTTTCATAAGTGTTTCAGCAATTTGCCCGGGTATTCCTCAATTTAATCAATTCCTGCCTCCATGATGGCTTTGTCATATTCCGGTCCGGAAGGTAGGGTAGCTGGTAGACTTGCACAATAGCCACAGCGACGCACCAGTTACATCTATGGTGTCTATAGGCCAAAGTCAGATCCGTGGCAGAAGAGCCGTGTGTTTGCTCGCAGATCTCTCACATAAAGAAAAAGAAATGTTCTATATTTTTAAATGAAGATACACCTGACTGTTTTACGTATCACTTGTAATTTCGTTTCGCTTTTTACAGTATCATGAAAACTAAAACTTAAACTAGTGATCAATATACTTTTGAATATGGTGATAATTATAGCAATGGCTATATATAATTATTATACTCGTACGTTTCAAATTGTAACAAAACTGCAGAAAAGTAAATTTCTGTCCTGTGAAGTAATGGTAAAAGAAAAGGTCTACGCGATTTAAGATGGACAGCAGAACACAGTTTGATTGTTTCTAGAATTATTGTCTGTCTGTCTGGTCATGCTTCAATATTGCAAAATCTACGAAACGGATTTTAATAAAACACTACCGAGCCACATTTTCTACTCGTAATTTTTATCTGACTGCGTAAGGAATAAATCAAAAGTGTAGAAGAGTGGATTTCATTCGTTGAAAGAATTAAACAAATATATATCTAGGTGATAAAGATTAATAGCAGAAGACAATTTGAGTGTTTTTAGAATAATTGTCTGTCTGTCTGTTATTTTGTGCTTCAATCAAGCAAAATCTACTGAACAGATATTATTAAAATTTGGTATGGTTTGTACTACTACCGATCAATATAGGTATTTTTGACCGACTAACTAAAGACGAAGGTAATGTTTTTAGTAAAGAAAAGTAAACAAGTGTAAGCTTTGTCCTCTTAATTCTTCTTTATTCGAGCAATATTTGGAGAACAGTTTGTGTTAAGTTCTGATACTACGGCAAGGTAACAAACAAAATATTTTAATCGCCTGTAAATTTTATTCCGAGGTTTACATTTAATTTTTTTTATCATAAATTTTGATGAGATTAAGATGAGCTGAAATTTATACCAACGAGAAACCTAACAGATAACGTTTTATGTAACTGTGCAAAAAAACTGATTTATTCGCCATTTCAATTTTTAGTTTGTTGATTTTCAATATGAAAAAAAATTCGTTTAATTTATTAAACTACTAGCCGTGAGCAGCGACTTTGTCGGCAAATATTTATACCCTAGTATAATCCTTAATGTTTTTTTTAAATAATAGCCCTGTGTTTGCAGTTGGACCTTTAACTATTCGTGTACCAAATTTCACCGAAATCTGTTTAGCAGTAAAGCAACAATAGACAGACACACTTTAGCATTTATAGATTTAGTATTTTACAGGTAAAACGACAAGAAATGGTTTTTAAGCTAATCATGTTTTGCAGAATGTAACTCGAAAACATTGATTTCCCATTTCTTTCACCATACTTTTAGATCGAGGGCGTTAGGTGTCTTTACTTTTCCTTTTTTTGACTACGCGCCGGACACGGACGTCCCCTCGGATTTTGGAGACCGCCTATTTGATGACATCTGTCAACGCTAGCCAGAGTCCCACCTAATAAATAAATAAATATCTCTGGACAAGTCACACAAATTGAATCTAACCCCATAGTAAGCATATTATATGCTTGTGTTATGGGTGTTAGTCAACGATTATAATGCATAGAATATACTTAAATAGATACAAGAATAAGT